>APFE031709392.1:166582-194840 GCA_000404065.3 Pinus taeda
TCTAGAGGAAGTTATTCAGTTCCAACATCAATGGGATACTCCCTCTTTTGGATGGGGTAGCTCCTCTCTTGATGGGATAAGTTCCTCTATCATAGGGATGCATGAACCATCTGGAGGCGCTCAATACACGTCAAACACTCTTCTAGAAGCTCTAGAAGTGACCACAAGTAACTTTTTTAAGATGAAACCTGCGCCTTTTGACCTTTACAGGAGTACGCACCCATCCCTTGACTTACAGAGCGTACAAGTACGCAAGTACAATGAGCTTGGGATGCATACACGCAGGCAAGGTAGAGAGAGCCTGCGTACCCAGAGATAAACGTGATTTTCAATGACTTTCTCTCTTTTTTGAAGTTTGACATGAAGAGCAGAGGTATAAGGCTTGACAAGGAGGATAATATGACTATTGATGGAGCCATATTAACTGTAGATAGTCATGGTGACAAATTTCAGTGTAACAGAGTCATTGAGGAGGAGGTGTACATAGAGCAGCCCGAAGGTTTCAAGATCTTCAGCAGTGAGTCGCATGTGTGCAAGCTCAAGAGAGCATTGTATGGGTTGAAACAAGCACTTCGTGCTTGGTACACATGGACAGATAGTTATTTCACTGGACTTGGATTCTCCAAGAGTGAGGCAGATCCTAACCTATACCAGATTGTGGTGGAGGGTAAGTTGCTGATTATTGTACTTTATGTAGATGATTTGATTTTGACGGGAGATGAGCTATTGATACTTTCATGTAAGGAGGATCTTGCTAGAGAGTTTGAGATGAAGGACTTGGGCCTCCTTCATTATTTCCTGGGATTGGAAATTTGGCAGCACAATGATGGACTATTTGTTTCTCAGGGTAAGTATGCTTGGGAGATACTGGAGAAGTTCAACATGCATGGCTGCAAGCCTGTTGATACTCCTCTTCTTGGAGGTTGGAGGAAGGAGGATGCTACTTCAGCGGAGGTAGTGGATTCCACTGTTTATCGAAAGTTGGTGGGGTTGCTTATGTATCTGGTCAATACACGACCCGATATATGCTATGTTGTTAACCAGCTTTCACAAGCTATGGTTAAGCCAACTAAGCTCTTTTGGAAGGTAGGCAAGCATGTATTGCATTATCTCAGAGGCACATCAAGATATGGATTGTGGTACAGACAGGAGGATGAGGTGAATCTATGTGGCTTCACGGATGCAGATTGGGCAGGGAGCCCAATGGACAGAAAGAGCACATCTGGAGGGATCATCAGTATCGGGTCGACATCAGTTTCTTGGTACAGCGGGAAGCAGAGATCCATGGCACTGAATTCAACAGAGGTCGAGTATATGGCAGCAAGTTTTGCTACATGCGAGGCTATATGGATGAGGAAGATCCTGGTCGAGTTGTTCAGGTCACACTTGGAGCCTACTGTGATTTATTGTGACAACCAGAGTTGCATTAAACTCTCGGCTAATCTAGTATTTCATGATAGATCCAAGCACATCGACATCAAGTACCATCATATCAGAGATTGTGTGCAGTGGATAATCATGTTACTTTCATACATTCCCACGGAGGATCAGGATGCTGATATCTGATGAAGGCGCTCGCGAGGAGCAAATTCGAATACCACATAGGTAGGATAGGGGTTGCAGATAATCCATATCTTGTTGAGAGGGAGTGTTGAAAATGCAACAAGATGATGGAGCTTAGTGAAAAGAAGTCGCCTTCACTAAGTGGGCCAACACGCTATTTTTGGTGCAAAGTCTGTTTTTAGACTATGTCTATTTTTATACATATGGATCATGGTCTATGAGTTGCAGGATACTATTTATGGATGATTGGTCATGTTGGTAAAAAATAGATGGACCTCTATTTTTAGACATATGGATAGAGTCTATTTTTACACTGCCAGTCAAAAAATAGAACAGTCGAATATTATTAGCTCTTAATAATATTTGGACTATAAACATATCTTATCCTCTTGCAGCACTTCAGTTCGAGCTACGAATGTGGCACATACAACTGCCAGAAGGAAATACACTTTTCCTATGTGTTAGTTGAGCTATTTCATGATGGACTTCAGTTAGAACTCAAGTGATTGAGTTTGGTGGAGTTGATTGAGGAGTTGATGGAGTTGTGTTCAGTTTGACTTAGTTGAAACTAGTTGTATTTAGTCTAACTGACAAATACACTAGTGATGAGTGGTGTGAATTAATTATTAATTAATTCACTAATTATTAACTCATAAATCAACTAAAGAATACATCAGTTAACTCAGTGCATGGACATTTCAGTGGAGACAAGTGTTAGAGGTGGGTGAAAGGGTGAGACTACTTTTAGTTGTGTCTATAGCTGTGCATGAGATTTGCACAATCATTGATGGAGATTGCCAATGAGGATTGTGCAGTACAAGCCAAGGGGATTCGAACTTGGATCTCATCTATTCTCAACTTGGATTGCATAGTAGAGGCAGGAAAACAGTGGAGGAGATTTGAACTCGTGACTTGTTCAGATCTGAGCTAGTTTGTGTGTAGCATGTGGAGATAGTAATGAGTACTTGTGAGGAGTATTGTACTATGTATTGTTACATGTTCTCTATCATTATAATATACAGATAGTTGGGGGTTTTCAGCTGTATGCTTTCCCCATTACATACTATGTTGATATGTGTGATTGATGTTTCAATGTGCGCATGCGATTGTTTTTTTAATTCTGCAAATTGATCATCAATAGACAAGATCCAAATATTGGGCATGAACGATGGCTTATTCCTCTATTGCACGTCCACCCATGCCTGTGTCTTTTGCAATAGGAGGGATGAATGATTTGGTAAACCATTTAGCCAATAGTTGATCTGGCAAGTAGAATTTGATGAGATGATGTCTACATATCCATTCATGGATATGATCAGAGATATGAGTGGAAGTCATATGTTGCAAAGATATTAAGAGATGGGTTCCAACCTAGTACCAGAAAAGCAATTAGAAATGGGTGAGGAAGTTCGATGTACCATTTAGCAACAGCACCTATTAAAGTGCATTGGAAAAGACGCAAACAAATTGAATCATCAACCCAAGAGTTAAAGGAACACCAAAGATGGTAAGTTATAATGTGTGTTTGAGGGTATTCTCTAGATTTAGCTTCGAACTTAGGACAATCGCTAGCTATTTTAGTTGAATCGAAGGCCAACACGTTGATTTCAGTATTGGGTCATTTGTAAGTCATGACACATCTGGGAATTCCAACGTTGCCAAGAATGGAAGTTATGGAATATATGGGTTGTAAGGTCTCTGGTATATACCAAACTAAGTATTCCAACCTTTCTGAGTTTAGGTTTACCCCCACTGTGGTGGGTTTTTTCCATATGGCAGTTGACCATAAGGAGGTTGATTGTATGGAGGTTGACCATAAGGAGGTTGACTATATGGAGGTTGACCATATGGAGGCTGGTAACCATATTGTACGTATGGATTCTATGAAGAAAACTGCCCATATTGTTGTTGGTAAGATTCTTGTCGCATTTTCTATGAATGTGGCAACAATTGTTGGTAAGGTCCCTGTTGTGATTGCAAGTGAACCTGCTATTGTGGCTGCAAGTAAGGTCCCTCCTGGGGTTGGATAGTAACTTATGGTCGTGGTTTCTGGTAAGGTCCTTGTTGGGATTGGTAGGAAACATGTGGTTGTGGTTACAGGTAAGAAACCTGCGACTGTGGCTACAAGTAAGGTCCCTACTATGATTAGATAGGAATATCTAGCCACAGAGGAGGATTACCAATCCCATAAGCATAATGCATTTGAGGACCATACTGAATTTGAGGACCTTCCTATTGATAAGGAGTTTGGATCTGTTGAGATCGAGTAGGAACATAAGGTTGCTGGTATGAAGGTTGAGTCAAAGGGACTTGGTGAACTTGTAAAGGGGTTCCTATGACGTTAACCGATATATACGGAATTGGTGTTCCACCTACGTTAGAAACGATGTGGGAGGAGGGGGTGCATAGTTTCCAGTAGAAGTAGGAGGTACATGGGGTGGAGGTATTTCCCCCCAAACTGTAGAGTAGATGAATGTGTAGTATGTCCACTCACATTGGGGACCACAGTTACTGTGGCTACAATAGGAGGAGAAAAAATATTCAGAGGAACATGTGTTACACCTACCGACAATGTAGGTTGGGTAGGGGTCTGTGTAGTTACTGGCATGTTTGGGACAAATGAGCTAATAGTACGAGAGACACCAGATGATGAAATAGGATTATGAAATAATGAATTCACACCATAATTGTCAGAAAACATATCGCTAAGAGATTTATAACCTGGTGGGATCAAGGGTGCACTATAAGGAGGAGGTGTACTTGGTACACTCATCATGTAAGAAGTGGAAACATAAGGGAAGCATTCCAAAGGAAGAAGTAATAAAGGATCAATCTCAGTACTTCAAATATGAGTTCCATAAGTTTCCACATAAACATCCTGTGGCACTCACCTAACAGGTGGGTTATCACCTTTTGTCGCCATGATTGGTAAGAGTTCTCGGTTTAGAACCTGACTTGCTCTAGAAGAAGGACTGAAAGGTACGTTTGGAGTATCAAAAGGACTATACATATGTGGAGGTGACAAATACACAGGATTTGTAGGATCTGATTCAAAGAGTGGGTTAGGAGGAAAAAGAAAGAACTCGGAAGTAGGTTGAGGACTAGCCAGAGGAGAATCCTATGATGAGCTTACCGACTCTGAAAGTGGTCAGGAAGAAAGGGGTTGGTTACTAAGGACAAGACCAAGTTCAACACCTTGGTTTTCAAAGGATTCAGGCTCAACAGTATTAGAACCTACAACTCTAGGTGAATCAGGTGCATTAGCATCTCCATTGATATATGGGGTCTTGTTTTAGACTCCTTGTGGTTTTGCCATTATGTCTTTCTAGAAAATCAATCACTGACATGTGTTGGTGAATGCTTTGGGCTTAAATTTTATTTTAGAAATAGTCGTTAATGTTGAGGGCAAAAATAGTTTTCGTTTCATGGGTAATATGTGATTCGTGGTCGATTGATTTTAGAAATTAACAAAAATAAATAAATAAATAAGGGGTAAACTAGGTATGAGGGTTTACCAAGCAACCATGAACTGCAATATACACCTTGGTGAACCAAGGACTTAAAGTATGATAGTCAATCTCCTTGAATGTTTTGGTCAATGTATCATGGTATAAAAAGTGGCAGACTCGGTTACCTATGGATGGATATCATCCTATCGGGGACTCCCAAAATATATGCAATGGTATGTCGGAGTGCAGTTTGTAGTAGTGTTTTCTAATGTGTAACCATTTGATGAGAGATTTCCTATATACTTACCATGCATGGAGCACCTCTGATATACCTAAAAGTACTGGAGAACAGTCTTATACACTTTCGTATGAGGAACAGGATTTCACCCCTGGGATACAACAACACTAGAAAACAACGAAAGTTGCTACATTTAACAATGCCGAAACACGTCTCTAGCCTATACCTCTAAAAAAAATTCGTTAATGATAAATTCCCCTTAGGTTAATTGAGGTAAATTTCAAGTTGATATTAAATTAATTTTTGGTTTTAAGGCTCAAAGATCGATGTCACCTAAACACCTATGATGCACTAGTATGAAAAAATTATTCTTTTCAATTCAATCAAAGCTATCTAGCATAGGGAAGAGGTTCAAAGATTGATACAACAATCAGATATGAAGCAAAAAAAATCTTCCTAATTATATCTTTTACTTTCACTATTCCAATGCACCCAACAAAGGTAAACCAAACTTCAATTCTCTAACATGTAGCTACCTGAATCACTCACTTTTCTTTTCAATGCACTCACCAAAAGTAAAATTAAATTCAATTCAAATGCACCTACATGAATGTTTTCATTTTTCTTTTCAACAAATGGGAATGCACTTCTTTTCTGCTTTCATAACTAAGCAATGTAATCTATGCTCAATTACGATCCCAAAAATTACTTTTCAATGAAATTTAACCTAATGCAATTTGAGAAGTAAACTTTGAGATGAAAGTGGAGCAAATGTAAATATTATTTATTTTATGATTTCAAAAGAGCTAATAACGCTTAATCAATAGTGAATCAGTATCCACTCCACACACATAAGCACCAAACAACAAATCTAATTGACCTAAATAGTAAAGACCTAAAGACTCAACCAGAATTCACTTTCACCACTTCAAAGCAATGGGATGGTCTTTTGCAAATCAAAAAGAAATCAACCAAAATAATGACAAATCAAAAACACACAAAGAAAGAGGATACTTCAGAGATCAAGACACACTAGATATTTCTAGGAGAAACCCTAAAAATATCTCAAGTTGTAAGGATCAGCAACTGTAACAGTCAAAACCTGTGTTGACAGGGTTGTCAACACTACTGTTAATGAAAAAATTGCGCTGACGGTGCGACTGTTCCTAGATAAAATGCACTCAGTAAGAAAGACTTGGAAAAATGAAAATAATTTTAAATACAGATCTAGAATTGACACTCTAAAGGACAAACTACTGAGAATGCAAACCCATAATGAACCTAAATTACAAATTGCTAGGAGGTTGGCCAAAATAATCACAAAGACCAAACTTAAAAAGGAGGTTTGAATGGCTATAAGCTCCCCAACGAAATCACCATTTTGTTTTGCAAGAAATCCTTTCTGTGGATATAAATTATCCCTTTAGTCCTATGGGAGGATCTAGCAACAAAATAGAAAAATATGTGAAAACTTTCCTAGCTTATATCAGAAAATACAAAGTTAGATAGATGATCTAACTCACTTTGATGCTAACACCCATTGATATCATTCTCTATCTTCTCGCTTCCAAGTTCAATCCTCTTTACATCATTTTGGATGAATACCTGCAAGGAAGATCAAATAGAGACGACAAAAGCATACATGGATAATTCATTCTAACATAAACTATGTGACAGATTAAGGAGTATCACACTAAATGAGTAATAATGGACACATTTATGGAAAGTAAACACATAAAGTATTATAAATAGAATTGTAAATGGAGTATTACAACCACTTAAGCCTTGATGTTGGAAGCCTCCTTTGGATGAGTTTCCAACTCATAACCAAGACCTTCAAGCACTCCTTTCTCCTTAGCAAAATGGAAATCATTTGGGCATAGTTTCAGCATAGAAAGGAAACCAAGTAAATGCCAACCAATTTTGTATAGTAGGGATCTCATTTATAGGGAAGGAGAGGGATTTATGTATCCATAAAAGGAGGGAGGTTCCACAACTTGAGTGAAAGCTCCATGAAAGTAGGATCAAGGACCAAGAATGGGATATCTCATTCTAATCATTATTCAACTATAAGCAACTCATCTTTCTCGAGACTTCTAGTAGGAGAAGCTTCTCCTCCACTTTAGGAAAAATTTCCTGAAGAGGTTTAGCACGGGTTTTCATTATAAAAGTCGCACTGGGAGTGTTAAGTCAAAATAGTGCGACTAGTTACCAGCATGGGTCTTCAATATTGCAAAACACATTGATCCTAAAAACTAGGTTTTTAACAAGCTTTCTCAAAAACTCTTTTAGGGAAACTTTTCTTCTTTTCTTCATGGATGATTCTATATATGCTTCATGGTGAATACACTGACATATTTCTTCATTTTTATGCTTTAGGATATGGAATGGGAAGTGTGAAAAAATATTGTGTAACACTTCATTACCCTATAAGTGTACCCATGTGTTACCCCTTTGAGGAGCCAATACACCACTTCTCCAGACAGTCGATGAGACACCCATCAAGGTAGTTCTCCTAAAACTTCCCCACAGAAGACCCCTTTGCATATATATATCAAAAATAATTTCACGTTGGCAGATAACTCGCAGATCCTGTTCTTAGCCTCTTTAAACCTACTGAATTTAAGCAAGCTAACTAATGACCCAATTTTCGATGGCCAGAATTGGCCATCTATGCCCACCAAGCTCCTTTCGGACATTCCAAAGTTCCAAGGGAAACAGGGAAAAGACCCAGGAAACCATGACATGAATTTTCACTTGTGGTGATCATCTAATAGTATCACCAACGATACTATTAGATTACGACTATTTTAATGCACCCTTCCTAGGCTTGCAGCAAAATGGTACGTTGACCAACCTTTTACATCACATGGAAACTTTATCTCACTAGCTACAACTTTCCTCACCTTTTTCCAGCTCTTGCTTCACCATGATTCAAGTCTGGAACTCCTCACCCACTTCAAACAAACACTTGCTACCCACGTATCGGATACTATACATGAATGGCGGAAATGTCGTAGCTTGTGTAAATCCCAGTTTGAAGATAAATTCCATTTGGACTTGTTTTTGAGATCCCACACATCAGAAATATCCAAAGACGTGGCAAATTCATCCCTACATAATGTGGAACAAGCCATTAGTAAATCTCAATAGTTGGAGCTTATCTACACCCAGTCTCATACATTTATCATGTGCTTCTAGATACCCCGTGCCTGCAAACTTGTAAAGAGACACCAGGCACATCCAATATCGTTGATGGATTTATTGGGTTCATAACCCAAAACTAACTCAGCAATAACTACTAGTACCCTGGATACTCGTTCAATGGCCAATCATTTGATTCTACGTAAAACACACCACCATTACAACATGTAGGATACTACCCCGGTCAACCTACATCGATGCAGAATATGTTCAGTAGGCTTAACCAATATCAGCCCCCTCATGGAGACTCATACCCTCCCCCACATGGAAACTAGTACTACTCTACGAATACAGACGTAATTTCCTCTTCCTAGAATCCATATACCAATCAGGGACAAGGAAACCAATATTCTCCTCTCCCCACACAACAACAAAATGGCCCACCAATGCAAAATAATGCAAGGATTAATCTAGTGCAACCTTCTCTCGCTTCACAACAACAATTGGAGGAGTCGTTGAATCTAGCTAACCCACCTAATGTTGCTAAGAAAAAACCTAAAAGAAAACCAAAGGGAGAACCCAAACAAGGGAGCAGCAACCACGAGCAACACTCACGGGCATCGAGAAGGGGCAACCCTAACTAGAATCAACGCCAAGGATCAACCAAAAATAACCCACAGAAACAAAGCAAGAACACCAGTCTTCAAACTAATCATTCATGTGCTATCTATGGGGAATACATTCATTATACCCATTATTGCCCTCAACTCCCTAAATTAAAAAGGATACAGGACAATAGGGGGCAAGGAAGTCAACAAACTATAGTAATGCAAGATCATTTCCCCCATTAGGGAGTGGTTAACACTTAGAAACAATCATCCCACTCTCATCCTTTTGGAGTGAACCCCCATTAAATTATAATCATGAAATTTTCATGACAGAAGAAGATATCCTACTGCAAACATGAAATAGAAGTTATGAAGCTTCCCCAAATCCTAACCCATCCACATTGACCACAACAATACCTACAGGGTCGTTGACCATTCCTCGACCTTTTATAGAACCTATGCCTAAAATGTTTAAAGGAACTTTACAGCATGCATGACACAACTCAAAATTTGCTCATAGATATAGCACAGTTGATGACTTAGCACAATCACCATCAATTATGTCAACATTAGAGGTCTTAAAAACATGCCCAACCCAATGGAAATCCTTACTTTCTGCCCTAGGTACAATCAACCTAGCTATTTCTCAGCTAATGGTCTTTGACTTGGATAAAGATACCCCACGACTACCATCATCTGTTGCTTTCCAAATTCTAGCCTCAGTCCAAAATATTAACATTCATCTTTGCATTGTCGATGAAGGGGCCTCCACATGTATCATGTCCCAATCTATGTGGAAGAAACTAGGATCCTCTGAACTCAAGCCTTCTAACATCACGCTTAGAGCATATGACAGTAGCCGTTCTAATCCCACTGAACTGTACCCTAGTGTGCTAGTTAAGTTGGCTAGGAGAATTATGCTAATAGCTATCGAAGTACTAGATTCCTAGTTGGATTACAATATCATGTTGGGTAGAAGTTACATGTATGATATGCTATGTTGGAAATAATACTGTTGCAATCCATCTCTATCTTCCTTTAATAAGAAACTTCTTTCTACAATATATCTATACTAGTGCAGTCTTATACTAGCACGCAAGCTTCTACCTGCAGAAGGCCACAACCTTCTCTCGTTCTCCAGCTTCTCCTGGAAGGGATCTACATCCCCTTTAGCTCTTGTACTATCTAATGTACTAGTACATAGGTGCTGACCTACAGAACGCTACAACCTTCTCTTTTCTTCCAGGGACCACGTTTCATAAATTTTCAGACTGGATCCATCAATGACATCAATCAAATATATGCTACTTCAATATGTGAAACCAGCATGCATACGCTTCTGTATTAAGGAAAACTTGTGTATATGCTTCTTTGAATTACCTAATCTACATGTATACATGCCTTTGCAATGCCGAACCTACGTACAGATCTATAAAAGATAATTTACCCTTTTCAAATATTCAGACATCAGTTATACCCAAATTATCAGATTTAGAGATCAAGTTATGTGCCAAATATAACAAATCAAAAATCACATAAAGATACTTCTCTTCAAGCCTTAAGATCTTGACACTTCAATATAACTTTTCCTTCTTCTAGCGCTTAGGTTCCTCCTTGGTTCAAATCTAGCTATGCACCATAACCCAATGACTAGTATTCTAGATCTTGCTCTTCATAAGATATTCCAATAATTGAGTGAATCTGCCTAATGATCTCCTTCCCCTTTTATGGTCTTAGGCCTTACTCAATACCATGGTTCAAAACCACAGAGAATCAATACTATGGACCCAATACCTGGTTTCAACACTTCGGATGAGATACCATGGTCCAAAACCATAGGTCCAAATACCATGGACCAAAAATAAGTTTTCCCACATGTACGTGCTTTTCCTTGCATGAAAGTGCGTGCATATGTATACACACCTCTTGATCGTCTATCTCCCGTGTATACGTGACTTGGATAAGAGGAACCTATGTATATCTCTTTTTCTTTCATTCTGAGAGCCTGAACTGAGATCTTCCATATAAATGAGTTGTCATCAAGGGCAACACCTATGCCATAGTGCCAAACCTATGTCATAATGCCAACAATCTCCCCCTTTGGACTTGATGGCAACCCCAAGTCATTCAAATTCATTCTCCCCCTTTATCATCAAGGGAAAAGGGTTATGCTCCCCCTAATTACATGTTGAAATCTCTGATTTGCTGGGCTGTCCATGCTCCCCCTGACTATAGGAAAGGTACGCAAGAAGATGTTCTACAAGAAGAAACATGACTTTATACATCATAAATGACCTTCCTATCACCAAAGACTCATACATAAATTCATCTCCCAACCAAGTGGGGATATACCAATATTGACTCATCCAACAACCAAGTGGGGATACACCAAAGGTTTACACATGATAGAAGAAGAACATTTCATCATCCATCCCAGGCATAGTGGGGAAACAAAAATAGGTCGTTACATGACCTTGATAAGAACAAGAAATACATGACATAGAGATGAAATATCTACAACAAGACTATGATAGTCATCAACAATTATCATAAACAGCATCAGTCAATCATCATTCAGACCAGCAACCATGTTCTCCCTCTGCACCTGTTCCACTTGAAACCAAAAACAATTGTGAATATTGAACCAATATCTTCTAAGATAATGCCAACAATGCATTATTAGAAGTGTATATGCTCCCCTGGAACCTGTGCCAGATGGTCTCTGTCAGACCCATATCAGACTCTTTTCATCTTGAGCCTGGCCCACTATTTGTCTTCAAACCAACATATACGCGACTGTATCCACATAAACCGGCGTATGTACGCGGATTCTCCTCATTAAACTCACGTACATCCACTTTTCTCTGAAATAGACAAGTTTCAACAGCAAGATGATGCATCAACTACTCCCATCTTCTGTCTGAGGTATTCAAATGTCTCCCTAGGTAGTGGTTTGGTGAGTATATCAGCAACATGTTCCTTGGAGCGAACATATTCCAATTTGACCTTTTGTTCAAGCACTTATTCTTGGAGAAAATGATATTTTATAGGTATGTGCTTGGTCTTTGAATGCATGACAGGATTCTTTGAAATACTGATTGCACTTGTATTATCACATAAAATAGAGATAGGTGGAGTACAAGTGATTTGAAAATCTTGCAAAGTTTGCATCATCCAAAGGAGCTATGTGCAGCAAGATGTAGCAGCCACATATTCCACTTCAGCTGTAGATAAATCAATTGAACTTTGTTTCTTGCTAAACCAAGATACTAATTTGGAACCCATAGAGAATGCACCACCACTAGTCAGATAGAGCATACTACCAATCATGGATCTATAGGTTGGTTGATGTATTGTTGTTGAATCATCATTTGCACTGAGGCTACATCCTGTTACCATCGAGGTACATACTGGTTTCGAATCTTCCATACCATATTTCTTCAAGATCTGCTTGAGGTACTTGGTTTGTGATAAAATATACCATCTTTATTTTGTTGGACTTGTAAACCAAGAAAATATGTCAGTTCACCAAGCAAGGACATTTCAAATTCTTTCTGCATCACCGAAGCAAAGTTTTGACTCATGGCTTCTTCATTGCTACCAAAGATGATATCATCAACATACACAACAAGTATTAGCAATTTATCATTATCAATTTTTATATATAGATTGCTATCTGCTAATCCTTTTGAAAAACCTTTTTGATGGAGGTATTTGTCCAGATGACAATAACAAGCCCTTGGAGCCTGTTTAAGACCATAGAGTGCCTTGTTAAGTCTGCATACAAGTTTTGGATCATTTCCAAGGATGAATCCATCTAGTTGCTCAATATACACTTCTTCTTCTAAGTCTCCATTTAAAAAGGCAGATTTCACATCCATTTGAAATACTTTGAACTTCTGAAAGCTAGAAAGAGCAAGGAACATTCTTATGGCTTCAAGTCTTGCAACCAGTGCAAAAGTTTCTTCGAAGTTTATACCTTCTTGTTGAACATACCCTTTATAAACAAGTCTAACCTTGTTTCTAATAACATCTCCATTTTCATTCAGTTTGTTTTTGAATATCAATTTTGTCCCTATGACATTCTTATCATTTAGTCTAGGAACCAACTCCCAAGTATTATTCTTTTCAATCTGCTCAAGTTCTTCATTCATGGCCTTGACCCAGCATTCATCTCTGCATGCTTCACTTACATTTCATGGTTAGTGGAGGAAAGCAATGCTAGATAGCTTGAAGCTTTTGAGATAGTTCTTCTTGTTTGTACACCTGCTTATTTCAACCCCAAAATTTGAGTTTCTGGATGATTCTTATGAACGTACCTGGATGGAGTCTTTTCTTCTACCCTTATCTGTTCTTCTAGTGCCTCGTAGGTTTCTTCTTCATCAAAAGTCTGATTTTATGTTGAAGGACCATCTTTGAAATCTTTGGATTTTACCTACCTAAGAATATTTCCTTCTTCATCAACCACTACATCAATACTTTCAACAGTTTTTCCCAGTCTTTTATTGTAACACTTATATCCTTTGCTGTGGGGAGAGTAACCAAGGAGTATGCCTTCATCTGCTCTAGGTTCAAACTTGCCAAGGTTTTCATCAGTCCTTTTGATGTAACATTTGCTTCCAAAAATTTTGAAGTATTTACTGTAGGATTCTTACCATACCAAAGTTCATGAGGAGTCTGAGTGTTGTTTACCCAGACATTTGTCTTGTTGAGAATAGTAACGGCAGCAAATGCAGCTTCACCCCAAAAGGTTGCAGGAGTTCCAAACTCATCAAGCATAGCACAAACCATTTGTTGAATGGTTCTTTTCATCCTTTCTACTACTCCATTTTGCGGAGGAGTCCTTGCAATAGAGAATTCTCTTCTTATTCCATGTTCTTCACAAAAATCGAAGAATTCATCCAAGGTAAATTCCCCTGCTCACTTAGACCTAAGGCATTTGATTCTGTGATCTGATTCATTTTCAACCAAGGCTTTGAATTGCTTCGAACTTTTTGAAATCTTCGTCTTTATGCTTTAAGAGTCCTATCCAACACATCCTGGAAAATTTGTCAATGAATAATATGAATTATTCTTCTCCTCAAGGTGACCTTTTCCTGGATGGATCACATACATCAGTATGGACATACATATTTTTGGTTGCGGTTCTTTCTTTTTCCATGTTTTGGGACTCAATGAAGCTTGCTCCTTCTGAGTTTCTTGCCGAAACCTACTCCTACATTCAGAATCTTTATGACCGAAGTTGTTACAAATAGAACATTCTATTTCATTTTCAAGAGGAGAAAAGTTATTGTAGGTTCTTTTCATGATTCCAGTCACACTCCCTTGATTTCGTGCTTCTCTGGTCATAGTGGTCTTGTAGGAAACACATTGAGCTGCTTTGTGTCCAAAGTTATGACAAGAGAAACATTGGCTATTGAAGAAATTCCTTCAATTATCAAACCTACTGTCCTGGTGATTGTAGTTTCCATAGGCATTTATTCTTGAGGCAAATTGAGAATGATTTACCTATGGTTGGTTGTAGCTTCTATTCATCCTTGAAGTAGATTTCCCCTGATTTACTTGGTGATCTTTGTTCATCATTGAAGTAGATTGACCCTGATTTACTTGGTGATCTGCTTTTTGTTGTTGATTGTCAACCTGTTCACTTCTCCTTGTTGTATCAAGATAACTTTTGGAGGTGGATCGATTTTGTGCTTGAGATGCTTCTTTAGAATATTCGAGACCTGTCTTCATTAGAGGAGAACACTGCACTTTGATAATCTAATCTAAAGTTTCATATCCTTTAGCAAATCTAAGATTAAGAGCTTTTGTTTTCTCAATATCTTTTCTAAGTCCCACAATTTCACATTCTAACTTTTCATTGTGTTTTTCCCTTTCAGCAAGTTGGAATGTTAGAGTATCTATGATCATACTCTTTTCTTCTAAACAGATTTTAAGTTTAGAAATTTCTTCATAGAGATCATCTCATCTATAGCATCCAAGAAATCATCATATTCAAAATCCATCAAAAGTCTATAATCATTACATTGTTCATCTTCATCACTAATTGAAAATCCATCACTAACTTCATGAGTATAATATCTCTTCTTACTTACATTATGTTTTTTGTTCCATCTAACTAGTTCCTTACCTTTGTCAAGCTTTTCTTTATGAGGACACTTGGCTGCATAGTGACCAACTCTTCCACAAGCAAAGCATTTTAAAGGTAGCTTACCTCTAAATCTTCCAGAACCCTGTTGAAGGTTCTTGACAAAGTTTGAGTCTTCCTCTCCTTCCGACATATGTCCTGACTCATTGTAATATCCTTTTCCCGAAGCTTTGAATGCAGCTTCTCTCCTGTCTGATGGTCCCCCTTTTTTCATTTCGAAAGCAGTTAGGAGTCCATGCAACTATGACATGGTAATGCTCTGTAGATCCTGCTTTTCTTCTATGGCAAAAACTTTTGATTCAAACTTAGAAGACAAGAATCTTAGCACTTTTTCAACCAAAGTAACTTCTTTTATTTCTTCACCCAAGTTTTTCATACGATTAACAATCTCATCTATACGTAAGAAATAATTAGCCATACTTTCATCATTTTGCATTCTGATATTTTCATATTGAATTCTGAGAATTTGTAGTCTTGCACGTTTTACCTGATTGTCTCCTTCATAGCTCAGAACGATCTTGTCCCATATTTCTTTTGCAGTTTTGAGCTACATAACCTTGACGAATTCTGATAGAGATAAACTCCCTAATAGAGTATTGATAACTTTTGCATTTGTTCCATACTGTTGTTTACCAGCTGTATCTGTAGGAGTTGTTGATGGAAATGTGTATCCTGTTTCCACGATATCCCAAACTTTTGTACCAAGAGATTGAAGATAGGTTGTGATTCTTACCTTCCAATAGACGAAGTTGCTCCCATCAAAGGTTGGTGGCCTAATAGATGCCTCTTTTTCATATTTGATCATGATGGTAGATCTTCCTTCAAGCAATCAAGCTTATTCTGAAGGACCTGCTCTAATACCAATTGTTGGAAATAATACTGTTGCAATTCGTCTCTATCTTCCTTTAATAAGAAACTTCTTTTTACAATATTATGTATTGGTGCAGTCTTATACCAATACATAGGCTTCTACCTAAAGAAGGCTACAACCTTCTCTTATTCTCCATCTTCTCCTAGAAGGGAGATACAACCCCCTTAGCTCTTGTACTAGCTGATGTACTAGTACGTAGGTGCTGACGTACAAAAGGCTATTACCTTCTCTTTTCTTCCAAGGACCACGTTTCATAAATTTTCAGACTGGATCCATCAATGACATCAATCAAATATATGCTACTTCAATATGTGAAACCAGCGTGCATACGCTTCTATATTAAGGAAAACCTGCGTATACGCTTCTTTGAATTACCTAACCTGCGTGTTTACGTGCCTTTGCAATGCTGAACTTGTGTATAGATCTATAAAAGATAATTTACCTTTTTTAAATATTCAGACATCAGTTATACCCAGATTATCAAATTTAGAGATCAAGTTATGCACCAAATATAATAGATCAAAAATCACACAAAGATACTTCTCTTCAAGCCTTAAGATCTTGACCCTTCAATAGAACTTATCCTTCTTCTAGTGCTCAAGTTCCTCCTTAGTTCAGATCCAGCTATGCACTAAAACCCAATGACCAGTATTCTAGATCTTGCTCTTCATAAGATATTCCAATATTGGGTGAATCTACCTAATGATCTCCTTCCCCTTTTATAATCTTAGGCCTTCCTCAATACCATGGTCCAAAACCATATAGAATCAATACTATGGACCCAATACCTGGGTTCAACACTTCGAATGAGATACCATGGTCCAAAACCATAGGTCCAAATACCATGGACCAAAAATAAGTTTTCCCATATGTACATGCTTTTCCTTGCATGAAAGTTCATGCATATGTATACGCGACTTTTGATTGTCTATCATGCATGTATACGTGACTTGGTTAAGAGGAACCTACATATATCTCTTTTTCTTTCAATCTGAGAGCCTGAACTGAGATCTTCCATTTGAGTGAGTTGCCATCAAGGACAACACCTGTGCCATAGTGCCAAACCTGTGTCATAATGCCAACATGCTAGCAGTTGCCTCATCGATGTTCAAGATAATGATGTTCCCCCATGATTGAAATATCATTACAATATATCAACTCACATATTATGCAAATACGACATCACCCACACTTGACGGTGCATTACCCTTAGTCTCATCTTCTCACAAATTGATCACTACTTACACTAAGCTTAGCCCTAGCCAGGTTAATCCATCAACGATCCTAGGGACATTCCCAGGAGACCCTGTGGTGATAGAGGAAATTCCCCAAACACTGGAGCACCAATGTGCATGATGACCTCATCAAACACCCCCCAAACTCAAGAACCAGTTTTGGACACTAGCAATAATTTTTTTAACGATATGAATTTCTTACCAAATTCCATCACTCATACGCCCTTCTTATACCCCCCACCTAGTTTTGTCTCGCACCAAGTCATCGCAATGCTCTCATTTCTCCATATGGCTCTCACGATTCCAGTATGGTATTTTTCCCCTTGGGCCATGTCAGTAAATACTGGAATCACTACAATGGGTGTTAATCCTAGTCCTCCTCGAGATAGAAAGACACCAAAAATAGCACATACTCAAGTAGTGCCTACACTGTAAGTATTTCATGCACCAACACCAGTTGGTGCAGCAACAAGGAATAAGCAAAAAGGTAAAAAGGTGGAAGCTTCAAACACTCCCTCCTCTAGGATCCCTCGACCCTACATAATGTGTGAAACAGTGGGGCACTCGACCAATAGGTTTCCCATAGTTAAATGAGCTCCAAACTCTTATGCATGCCCTGCACCAGAGAACCCTCCTCCCCATGCCAGATAAAAGAGCACACGTACACGTCTTAAAGCATTGTGCACCAACCATGCATGTTCCATCTACATGTAGTATGGGTTTTACACTCATCATTGACCCCAAATCCCTTGATATCGAGATGCATTAGGTCCACTCATCCAATATAATACCCCATTACTCTCAACAGAGGATGGATCCAAAAAAAAAATTACGTCGTAATGGAAGAAGCTTCTTGCTCCTATCACTCATCTGGTCCGTCAACCTCCCGCCATGATTGGAGGAAACCTAAACCAGCAACCAACCTACCATCACCCACTTGTGCTTTATGCGATGTACCAGATCATTTGATCAATCAATGCCCCGAATTAAGGGCATTTAACCGATTACATATGGTTCCCTGGGTTGCTCAAAGCATCAGACCCAAGCACAAATGTCATACTTTCCATATTTGTGTAGGAAATCATCATGTGTGACATATCCCCACCTTTCTCAATTTCATTATTTGTTAGGATTCATGCAGTGATTTATAGCATTTAGTCAGATCAGATATTGAGCCATCGGATCATACCCCACCATCAAGGAATGAATCATCTAGGTCCATTTTATGTGTGTTTGAGAAGAAACGACCACCAGCAATAAAGAAAGCTCCCCATCATTTCATCTCCCCTCACTACCATCAATCTAGATCAGGAAAAAAATGGCATAAGGCCACCTGGAAAAGAACATCACCCCTCACATGTTCCCTATGTGATAAACCCAAACATTGGGTGAATCGGAATGTCGTGAACTAAGTAACTTCAATGACATCTTTTGCTCTGTTTAGTCAATTTAATGTTCTTAAATTGTAAGCATAAATTATCAACTAGGGCAAGTGAAGAAGTACAAGTGCATTGTATGTGCTAGAAGTTGTTTATGCCTTGAAGGTGATTATGTTATTTTTATCTAAATTAAGGTCAAACTCTAGAATCAATGTTGAGATGATGTTATTGTCTATACTAGGATGTTATTTCTAAGATTTGTTAATTGATTACTCTAAATGATATTTCTAGAATTAGTTCTGATTGAATTGAACTTTTAGAATGGTTGGATAATGATTCTAACTCTTTTCAATGAATATGTTAAGTTAATCTTCTTTTCAACTTATCAGTTGTTTTTGGATTTTTATGTTGTAGCTAAACAAATCTAATTAAGAAAGCATTAAATGACATAAAGAAAATCCTAATTTATCAAATTGGAAATGAATTGTGCTTGAATTTAGATGCTGAGAAAGACTATCACTCTTATCTACTACAACTATATTTCAATGCAAAGAAACAAAACAAAAATGAGATTACTAAGCTATGAATGAAATGAAATTACTAAGTTATACTAGGTATGAAGCAAACTAAATGACTTAGTTTATGCTAGATATTAAGCAAATTAAATTAACAATACAGAGATCAATCAAGTGAACCTAGTCGCGAACTTCATTGAAGTGCATCTTAAAAATATGAAAACAGGACATCCATGAATTAAATATATGAAACAAAATAAAATCTAATTGCAATGAATCAAAGACCTGATCTGCGTGCAGGGGCCCTCCACGAGGCAGTCAGTCGCCTTATATCAACATCACATAAAATGTATGAACCAAGATCTTTGCACTGAACGAAAAAGAGTTCTATAGGATACTCAAAATTACATATGGTGGCGCACCCGTTACACAAAGCTTCCATTGTTTTTATAAAGTTTTAATTAACAATATGAGAAATTCAAACCTACAGGACTTTTCTACAATCCTTATCAAAACTAAATCATATTGCTTATTTGTCGATTTGCTATTGAAAAAGAAAATCGATAAAATTCTTGAATCTCAGACTCTATTCCAGCACACTGTCCTGCTATTAACCTTCATGGTTGATCGTGTTGTAGTTTGGATCTCCTGATAAATTAGCTCAACTAAACATGAAGAAATTCAGTAGAGGATCATTCCTTATCTATCCATATACTTCTCTGAGTTGGTGCACTCAAACCCTGTCAAAAATGGAAGTAGTTGCGGATATGTGGATTAGTTGCAGAATCAGGTCAATTATGTAATTGCATGTACAATTTAACAAAACAATAAGGCATATTGACAAAATATGAAAAATAGGACATATGAATGTTTACCTTATCAAAACTTTATGTTTATTGCATTTATTTGGATGATATTGATGGGAAAATGGAGGTAAATATGGACAAAAAGGATGTCAAGATAAAGAAATTCTTGGACTGTACATTCCCCCACACTAGAGGTTTTGTATGTCCTCATACAACACAAAATTTTCGTTTTCCTGTATACCTTTGCGAGCACGTCCAAATTTCACTTTCTTCTTCTTCTTCTTGGTAGTCATTGCCATCCTTGGTTTCTTCATAAGGATCTTATACTTTAGGTTAATGATTTCTCTTTTCATGGCCTTGTTTTCCTTCTTCAATTTCCTTGTTCCTTTTATATCATAGACTTAAGTGAAGAATGAGGTTATCACTTTTGGCAATTTGAATTCCATTTTGTGCCTTGAGTGTTTGATTTTTAGTTTTGAGGTACCTGTTTAATATCTCCAACTCAAATATTTTTTGTTTCAAGACATTAGATGTTGGAGGTTCTTGTGGCTCATTAAACTGGTTGCTTCCTTCTTCTGGGCTCTAAATTGATTATTTGGCTATTGCTTCCTTTCTCTCCAATGATTCTATGTAATTATAGATTTCTTGCCGAATGGATCAATACCTAGGCTTTGTATTGGATTCCTTGGAGGTGAAATGAAGGTAAGTGGTGATGCCCTTGATGATAGTCTCACTGATTCTTTCAGAGAGTTATCAAGATCTTTAGATTTCTATGTTGACTCAAGATCAATATGTTTCGCAACTTCTGAGCTACTTTTTCACTATGTTCAATTTGGTGCTTCTTATCAAACCTGTGGTTAGCAACCCTTGAGTTTTCTTTTCTTTAACTTTTGGATTTTATTTTTGAGAAAGGATTTTGGTTTGCAATAAAACCTTTGTGTCCTTGTGGGCTTTATTTCTTCTAAAACTTTCTCTATTCATTTTCTGCAAAATTTCTCCAATTGGTAGATCATCCTCTGACAATTCTTGTTGATGTTGTGGTTCCTGTTCTATTATTGTCTCAATTTTTCTCTTTCTTCCCCTTAGGGATTTGCTACCACTTGGTTTTTCATGGGATTTCTCTTCAAAGTGATTTCTTACTAGAAAATCTTCCCAGTTATCACCTATTCTTTGAAGATGAAACTCAATCAAGATTTTTATTAACACATGATAGTATATTGTGTTGTCTATAAGCTGGATTTTCTTTTGAACATTTACTGACGTTTTATTAAGGCTGTGCAACAAAAAGTATGGAAGATTAATTTGATTCTCTTGAATAGCCTAATTTGATAGAAAAGCATACACCCAAATCGGCCTTCACAAGTAACAAATTTCTAAAGGAAAAGGAGTAAATTTCTCCATTTACTTTTAGGGCAGAACTAGGAATACCGTTTCTGAAGGAAGTAGTATCCATGCTTGGGTTTTTCAAGAAAATGTTCCAGTATTCCCTTTCAATTCCTTTGTTCTTGAACCATTTTTTTCCAGCTCTAGGCAATCTGGTGGCTTCTGCAACCAAGGACTTTGTTACTACTAACTTGACATCACCTATTTCAACTTTTGTTCCATTGAAAGATCGTGCAAAGGTTTTTCTCACCTCCCTGTGGAAACCATCAAACTTTTCTAACTTTTTGTAACAATTCTCTAGTCTAGGGGTATCCTTCCAAAAATTTCCTTCATGTTTGTTATGTTCGAACAATAACACCCATGGTGAGAGATGTTTCATCTCAAGAATTGTTTTACTTGACAAGGAAAATGGTCTTAGTAGGGTTTCATTTTTAGAATGGAGATATTGTATGAATTTGGAAGAATCAAAGAACGGGAAAGTATAATGAAGGTTCATGGAGATGAGTTAGTCATTTGAATGAATTTAATTCAATGATTCAATGATCAAATCGATGGATCCAAAATGAGTATGGGATAGGGGTTAAAATGGTGGCAGACTGTAATGTATTTGACAAGGGACTATCATTCATGAACTGCAGTGATTTCAGTTTTTTTTTGGTAATGTTATGTCCACGTAATTTTCAGTTTTTTTTTTGGTAATGTTATATCCACGTAATTCATATATGCAATATGTTAACCCCTATTGTAAAATTAAAGTGTTACATACCTTAGATTTATTTGCTAACATTTATTTGTTCTTTGATGTCATTTGCAGGTACTTTTCACTTTGAAAGGAGTCAATCGTTACTTCAATTTGAGCCACCAAGTGTCCCAGTTAGGTTGGCTACAAAAACTTTTTCAGAGCTGCAGAAATTCACTGATTTTGTAGCTAAATTTTTTTCAAGAAATGGATGTTTAAAAAAAGGGAATTTTTTAGAAAAATGATTAAGAGAAATTTTAAGGTGCCAACAACAGTTGGTTTTCACTTTAAATTTTTCGCATAAGCATGCCAACAACTTGTTGGTTTTCATGTTTATAAATTGATATATTTATTTATTTATTTATTTGATATGAAAATAGAGAAAAATAAAATTTCTAAGGTGGAAAAGAAGAAGAATTCTTCTCAACCATCATTAATTTTGAATTTTCTTGGAAAATTGTGAAAAATTCTTCTTTGTCAATGGCTTCTAATAAAGTCTAAGTCAATATCCATTCACTAAAAGAGGAATTTTATCTTCATCAATAGTCCTGATTCTGACTGCACTATTTTCAAAGACATTTTCAACTTCATAAGGTCCAAGCCAGTGAGTTTGGAATTTTCCTTAGAAGTTTTTGAACTTTGAATCAAAAACTAATGCCCAATCTCTTGGATGAAATTTTCTTTCTTTGATTTATTTGTCATGCCATCTGGATCTTTGTTGCTAAATTAGGTTGATCTTCTAGAAGGAATCTTATCTTATTTCATCAAGCTCATTGAGTTGTCCCATCCTTTGCTTTTGTGCTTCTAATAAGTCAATATCCAACTAGACAGTTGTTTTATAGTTCCTGATCTAGAACTCTATTCGAAGTAAGACCTTCTTCCCATAAACTAGTTCACAGGAGTATGCCTTGTAGTGCTTCTCCATGTAGTTCTATAAGCCCACAAAGCTTCTATGTTATGCTCTTAACCTACAAGACGATACCAAAATACCAGATATGTGAGAAATATACCTAGAATATAGAATAGTGAGTAACAAAAGCAAGTATTTTATTATTCAGAAAGCAATGTTCACTTGCCTCTTTGAGGGGGAAACCTCCAATAGAGCAGAGCTCGATGACAAAATAAGACACGATGCTCCTCGCAAGGAGTCTCTATCATTTATATATGACTCATACATGCAATACCATGGATCAATACCATGGTTTCTTATTAATACCATCTATTTAATACCATGGCCCATTTGCAACTAACTGTGGTCCTGTCATTAAATGCGGGTTAACCACTTACAATTATTAATATGGGCTTTATTGACTCTTTATTATGACTCAATCCTACTACATAAATAAGGGGGTTAGGGTGGGACCCTAACATTCCCTCCCCCTTAAGAATGGCCTTGTCCTAAAGGCTGAAGCTGTGGAAACTACTGAAGAATAGTGGCTGGTTCCCAGGTTGCATCTTCCGGAGAGGTGTCTTTCCACTTGACAAGGACTTCCTTGATCATGCGTCCACGTAGGTGTCGTTCTTGTGTGTCTAGGACCTGTTCAGGTTGGAGCCAGATTGACCCTTCTTCATCCAATTCAGGTAGACTGGTTTGAATTCTGCAATTTTTCCCAATCACTTTCTTGAGGCATGAGACATGTTTTGGATGGATTTTTGCAGTGGGTGGCAAAGCTAGGTAGGCCACTTCTCCAATGCGTTGAAGTACTTGAAATGGTCTGTAGAATTTTGGAGATAGTTTCTGACAACCCTTGTCTTTGAGTGATGTTTGCATATATGGTTGCCGCCTCAAAAATACCTGATCCCCTTCTTGAAATTGGTGCTCTTAGCGATGTTGATATACCTGTTGCTTCATGCGGTTTTGAGCTTGATGAAGATTCTCTCTAAGATGGGCGAGCATGGTTGTGTATTTTTATAGGAGTTGATCCACTACTTGTACCTTTGAGTGCCTCTTGATATAAGAGGTAGGGAAAGGAGCGATTTGACCATAAACTGCTTCATAGGGAGTCACTTTGGTGGTGGCATGATAGTTGGTGTTATACCACCATTTAGCTAGAGGTCCACTAAACCCAAAAATGTTTCTTTTTTGAAGTGAAACACCTAAGGTAGGTTTCTAGACATTTGTTGATGGCTTCAGTTTGACCATTTGTTTGTGGATGATAGGAAGTACTGAGTTTTAGTTGGGTGCCTTGTAGCCTGAGGAGTTCCTGCCAAAAATTACTGATGAAGATCGGGTCATGATCAGACACAATAGAAGTGGGCATGCCATGCAATTTGAAGATCTGATCCATGAAATATTGAGCGACCAAAGTTGGTGTAAACGGGTGGGGTAGGGCGCAAAGATGAGCATACTTAGAAAGTCGGTCCACCACCACCATGATGACTGACTTGTTTCCTAACTTTGGAAGACCTGTAATGAAATCGATAGAAACCTCCATCCATATTGATTCTGGGATGGGCAACGGTTGTAATGTGCCTGGTGCTTTGATTGTCTCCCCTTTGTGGCGTTGATAGACATCACATTCCGCTACAAAAGTAACGATGTCCTTTTTCATGCCTATCCAAAAAAATGATCTTCTAGTGCGAGCATACGTCTTCTGAAAGCCTGAATGTCCTGCAATGGGGGATGAGTGCAATTCTGCCAAAATGCGGCTTTTGAGGGTGGATGTTGGTGATATTACAACTATGTCCTTGTAGCGAAGAATCTCATCCTGCCACGAGTAGCCCTTGGTGGAATTTGGATCCGCCTACAATTGAGTAATGAGTTGGGAGAGCCAGGGATGTGAAAACCATTCCCTACGAGCCTCTTCAATCCATTCTAGAATGGGGGAGGGAAATTGCGAGCAGTGTACGTTCCTCCTCAAATTGGCACGACAATGCATCTGCTACCCGGTTGTCTTTCCCTTTCTTGTAAATGATCTCATAATCATATCCCAGCATTTTGGCGAGCCACTTGTTTTGTTGTGGGGAAGATAGGCATTGCTCCAGAAAATATTTAAGACTGTGATGATCTGTGCGGATTTGGAAACGTCGCCCCAACAAGTAAGGTCGCCAGGTCTCGACTGCATGTAAGATGGCCATCATTTCCTTCTCGTAGGTAGATTTTCCCAGATTCCTCCCACTTAGTTGTTGGCTGGTGAAGGCCAATGGTCGCCCTTCCTGCATTAAGACCGCTCCAATACCTGTTCCCGATGCATCACATTCAATGACAAATGATTTGGTGAAGTCCGGTAGGGCTAAGACTGGAGTGGTACACATGGTGTTTTTGAGCGCGGTAAATGCCTGTTGTGCTTCCTCGGTCCAGAAGAAGGAATTTTTCTTTAGGAGTTGAGTGAGTGGCTTCACTATGCGACCATAGTTGCGGACAAATTTACGATAATAGCCTGTGAGACCCAAAAATCCTCTCAAGCTCTTCAACGTCTTAGGTTGAGGCCATTCTTGCATTGCCTGGATCTTTTTGGGGTCCACCTTGACACCTTCACATCCCACAATGTGGCCCAAATACTCAACTTCTTCCATGCCAAACTCACACTTAGACATCTTGACAAATAATTTATGCTTGCGGAGCAGTTGCAATAGTAGATCTACATGCTGAAGATGTGCCGCCCAGGTGCCACTATAGATGAGAATGTCATCGAAGAAGACCAGGACAAATTTTCTGAGATATGGTTTGAGGATGTGATTCATAAGACTCTGGAAAGTAGAAGGGGCATTGCAGAGACAAAATGGCATGACCAGGAACTCATAATGGCCTTCATGAGTTCTGAAAGCCGTCTTGTGAATGTCGACTTCCTTCATGCGAATTTGGTGATAGCCGGAGCGAAGATCCAACTTGGTGAAGAATTGAGCCCCATTGAGTTCGTCCAGCAAATCGTCAACCACCGGAATGGGGAATTTATCTTTGACTGTTAACTTGTTGAGGGCCCTGAAGTCGGGACACATCCGCCACTCCCCATCTTTCTTGAGGACCATGACCACTGGGGATGAATAAGGACTAATGCTGGGACGAATGACACCTGCTTCCAACAATTCCTTGATGATTTTTTCTATTTCATTCTTTTGAGTGAACGGATATCTGTATGGCCGCACATTTGGGGGTTGAGCCCCTGGAACCAAGGTGATGCTATGATCATGTTCCCCTCGCGAGGGTGGAAGCTCATGAGGCTTGTCAAAGACCGTTCGATGGGTATTTAAAAGCTGCTGCATCTCAGGATGAATTGGCAGAGGTCTGGTTTCGACTACCTGGATTGCATTAAATTGTGCTACTACTCCATGATGGCCCTTTTTTAACAATTTTTCCATCCGATGCGAGCTGATGACAGAGGGTGCTCCCGCCTGGAGGCCACGGAGGGGATGTGTGGAGTTGTTCTGCTTAAAACTCATATATAACTCCTGGAAATCCATTGTGATTGGCCCAAGGGTGCGGAGCCATTCAGCACCTAGGACAATGTCGCATCCCCCATGTGTATGGCAAACATGTGGGTTTTCAACTGATAATCCCCCATTTGAAGTTTGACATTTTCACAACGGCCTTCACATTTTATTGTGCCTCCATCTGCAATTTGGACCTGGAAGTTAGAGACTACCCGTACAAAACAATGTGCTGCTTCTGCGATTTTTTGATGGATGAAATTATGGGTACTTCCACTATCAATCAAGACTATTACTGGGCGATGTTTAAGAAAACCCCTGATTTTGAGAGTTTGAGGGGAAGAGATTCCTACCAATGCATTGAGCGAATCACTGGGTCGTCAGATACAATCTCTTTTTGGTTGTCTTCTTCTATCGCCTCCTGTTCCTCAAGAGGTGGATCTTCCTCAGTGGAGCTGTAGTTAGTGGCATCAATTTGAAAAAACTTGGGCTCCTTACATTTATGGCCAGGGGAATATTTTTCATCACAGTAGTAACATAGTCCTTGCTTCCTTCTCTCAGCCATTTCCTGACGTGATACCTTTTGGACCTTAAGTGTCTGAGTCGTGGTATGAGCTTGTGGGGGACGACCTTTAGTGGGGAAATTGGGGCGGCTGTATTGGGCTGTTATGGCACGTTCCACCTTACGGGCTATCTGGCAAGCTTCCGTCCATGTGGGAGGGTGGTGGAGTAGAACTTGAGCTTTGATGGCTTCTTTAAGACCACTGATAAAACATTCCGTGTAGAACTCATCGGAGAGATGCTGAGTGCGGAAGGCTAAGGCTTCAAACGCGGTGATATATTCATCCATTGTACCCGTCTGTCAGAGCTTAGTGAGACTGCCCAAAAAGGAGTCTCCCTGTTCAAAGCGATCTCGAAGAGCTTTGGCAAATTGGACCCAACTCGAAAAAGGTGAATTGCGACGCTGATGCCATTTCGCCCATTGCCATCGTTGACTGTCCAAGTACATGGTCGCCACTCCAATCTTAGTCCAATCATCTTGGAGACGATTTAATTTGAAATACTGTTCCATTTGTGCTAGCCATGCAGACAGGTTAGAACCGTCAAATTTCTGCATATCCAACTTGGGAGGTCGCTGACTGAGTGGGAGGTCTCTGTTGGGTGGTGGATGGGTGTGCCAGACGTGAGGAGAGTGGCTAGACTCACCCTCATGGTGTACATGGTCATTATAGTGGTCCTCGAGAGCTGTCTCCTTGCCCTTATCAAATGATTGCCATACCATGCTAGATAGTTCATCAAGCATATTTTTGAGCTCATTCATACCTGTTTCAAGTTTGTCTAGTCTTTCATTGGCCATTGCTTGAGCTCTAGTTTCTACCATACACTAACTTGCTGAAAAATTGGGACCGCAAATTTTTTTTTTGTGAAGAAATTGACTGGTACCACCGTGCTCAGCTCATTGTCCTGATGTTGATGGGCTAGATCACAAATAAGTCCTTCGGAAGATCTCAGATTTTTTTTTTTGGAAAGCTCCTAACGGAGTTTTACTCCTTCTTGATCAATACTGCAGTCGCCAAATCCTCAAAATGTCAATGCCGCCAAAATTCCTGCGAAAATTATAGCCAGGCACAGGAACCCTTCACAACTACTCCGATCTGGTGGATCTGAGAGATCTGGATCGTGGATCACTGCTGCTGCTGATCGGATAGAGCTGCGGGACTGATGTCTGCTGCTGCTGCACTCACTGATCTGGAATAGATGATGTACGATCCCCCAATAGAAAGGGAACTATGGTCTTGAGGAGTGTCA
>APFE031709401.1:0-20568 GCA_000404065.3 Pinus taeda
ATGACTTGCAGTGACTAGACTCGTGCCCCTAGCATGACTAGCAGCGGCTGAAGGCTCATCTCCAACATGACTCGCAGAGGTTGAAGATGAAGTGCTAGAATTATTCTTCTTCTTTGACTTTCTCTTTCTCCTCTTTTTGGATTTCTTGTTGCAAGAAGGAGGAGAAGAAGGGATCCCAGATTTCTCTTTGAAAGAAGATGAACAATTAGCACCCAAGTGATGCCCTTGAAATAAAGCATTCAACTGAGAGGCTTCAAGAGCATTTGGAATATTCGGAGTGGACCACAGCCAAACGGGCAGTCCAATATTCAACCTAGTAATATTCAAAGTGGCCATCAAGGGAGTACCAACGTTTCCAAAGAAAGGAAAAGCGCAAGGATCCCCTTTTGGAAGGGTACCTTGGTTGGTTTCCACAGCAATATTGGCCATATCTAACTGATTCTCAAACCCTTCCCTTACGGGAATGTAGAAATGACTTTTCAAGGAATATAAACACACAATCAAGACCTTTTGCCCTTGAGGAGGCAACTCCACAACTTCCGAAAGAACGACTAAAAGTCTTTCAAGATCGGCAGAGTGGTAAGCGAGTCACTTAGAACACAAAGTCCAAACGTGACTAGACAAAAATACCTAAAGCCAACTATATACAAGGAGCAAAGAGCACTCACTATAAAGTCCCTAAAAGAAGTCAGCCAGTCAAACAACCTCCAAGTATTTCCGCTCCGGGTGATGAGGACCAGACACCAAAATACAAGAAAGTGGAGTAAGGGGCCTTCCGAAGATAGTCTGGGATAATGACGGCCCAGTCCTATCAGGGAAGGTAACAGAGGAAGTTACGCTGACCTCCTAACAACAGCCTGTGTCGGTGCAAGCCCCCAAGCTTCGCAAGGGTGCCCTCCAGTAGTACTGTCGAGAGTGATACAACGTCGACCTCAGGTGCCACGGGATTCCCCTCCACAGCCACCTATGTATTTCCCTAGGAGTGGCAACTATGGATACCAACTCATCGCAGAAGCCAGGCAGAACAGTCGTGAGGTAAGTTCGGACAAGTAGGAGAGGGGGTATCTCTCTTCCCTGTCTTCACAGACCCTCGTGCTTAACTCCCAGATCTGGAGCTTTCATGGTCTTCCTAATGCTATTGGATTTTCTCTCGTTATTCAGACTCCTATGTTTGACGTTTAAATGGCCTTGGAGAGTTAACTCTCCACTCGCCTAATCCAAGGCCCTAAAATCCTAAAACTTGTTGGTGTATTTAACTTAAAATAAAAGGTTCTAGTGAATTTTAGTTAGCGCTTGATTTTAAAATGGGCTGCTCTTTAAGTCAGGGGATGATGGAAGTGAAACTAGTGGTGTTTTTTCGACGCAAAAGAAATTAATAAAACCTAACTATATGCAAGTGCACTTGTCATTGTTTTTCGATGAAGAGTAATATCTACGGGGTTCGAAAGGAAACTTCTAATGAAACAAACTTTTCTTTTCTTTTCTTTAATTCACACTTCACACTCAAAAGTTAACAAAACTATTTATGCCTAAAGGGATGCAAATCTATCCTAATGCAACAACTATATGCTTGATGCAAGATTGAAAACAACTCTAAAAACAAGAAATGAAAGTTGCTTTGCTTATCAATTTTTTTTTTGCCACTTACAATGTCTAGATGGAATATGAGATGCTACCATTCATTTCGTCTAAACACTAAAAACGAAACTCAAGATAAACATAAAGCACTTTCACTCACCAAAAGGAAACCAAATGAAAAGCAAGTTCAAGAAAGAAAAACAAAACTTTTCAAAAAGTTCTCTTCAAAGTAGCAACAAAAAAGAAAAAGTCTTTTCAAAAATGCTCTCAACAAAAACTGAAACTTTGCGATTGAAACAATAAGCAAGAAACACTTTTGCAAGTTGACACCATACAATGAATGAAAACTCAACAAAAACAAATGTGTTTAAAGATGCCTTTTAACAATCTAAAGAAGCAATGAAAGCTTTGGTAACAAAGACCAAAAAAGATCAAAAAGAAAATTTCAAGAAAGCATCAATCGACAACCTTGATGAAACAAAGAAGTAGATGGTCATAAAAAGCGATTTTGTCAAGCAAACAAAAATTCACCAAAAGCACAATTCAACACAAAGATTGATAACAATCGTTCTGCTTTGAAAAATCAGAGCAGCCAAGATTCCAATAAGAAATCTTGCGTGCTTTTAGAAAAAATATGATGATGCTTGCAAACACAAATCGAGACCAATTCTCCTTACAATCAGAGAGAAATAAGAGTAAGACGCTTGCTGTAAAACAAACCACTGATACTGACAAAATGACTGTTTCAAACCGAATTAAACCACCAGACAAACTTTAGAGACACAAAAATTTATAAATCTTGAAAATTTCCATATATACGCGACTATACTTATGTGCAGATTACATGTATACACGACTGTACCTGAGGAAACCTACTTATACGCGGGTTTACTTCAAGAAACAAGCGTACGTACGCTTCTGTAACTAAGGAAAACAACGTATATGAAAGATTTAAAGAAAAATAAAAAACAAACTAAAGAAACTGGCAAAACTTAGAATTCAAGAACGGACCAGGCAATAACAGCAAACCAACAAGCAACTGAGCTCTGATTGGCTTGAAAAACACCCAAACTAGGAACAACAAGAGTGTTTTCCCCAGCGGAGTCACCAATTCCGTTGAGGGATTTGCTCCCCTAGGGCTTTTGGGTGGAAACCCTAGTAGACTGAAATTTGTCTAAACAGAGAAACAAACATTCACACAGCCATTACGCTATAATAAGAAAATTTTAAAGTAAGAAGGCTGTACCTCAGGTCCTACGTTCGAGAAGTTCCTCAAGGGTCCAAACCCTTCTTCAAGACCCTTTCGCTCCTTTGTCCTACAAAACAACCAATTCCAAAGAATGCAACAATATATGGACAAAGACTTATAAAGAAATCATCTTTATGTTATAAAATAAGGAAGTTAGTTATGAACTTTAAACAACCATTCACATATGAAATTCAAACATGAACATCATAAACATAAAGAAGAAGCATATCGGGAATCAAGACGTGTTTCTTTATTATAGACAAATAGAATATACAAAAGGAGTAATATCACCTGAGTAACCTTTCACAGCCTCCAAGCAAGCTTCCTTCTGGATCCGTCCAGCCTCAAGCCTTTAGCATATCTCCTTACAAGACTCACTCCATGATGCCATAACTAGTGGATGAACATCAACTCACAAGGAAACAAAGGTTTCCTGTACAAATGGGGGAAGTGCAGAAGGCACAAGGGTCTTCAGACTTGGCCAGGGGAAAAATCTCAGTATAATAACCTTTGTCTCTCTTCTCTCCTCCCTCAGGCCTTCCCTTTGATGTCTTTTTATACCAATCCCAAAGTATTTTTTTAGTTAGGATTTGGTTGGGAACAGTTGGGCCACGGGCACTAACAGGTGATCAACAGGTAAAACCCGCGATATCTACCCGAAAATAAGGAGTTTTATATTTTGTAAGTGTTTTAATACATATACGCGAGTTGGGTATATGCAGATCCACGTATACACGCGTTTAACTCAGGGAAATGTCACGTACAAGGAATAAAACATTGTTTTTTTTTAATTTGGGACTAGGTCTGGAAGGAGGGGTTGCCCTAGGCCATGAGTGAAGCATCACAAGCCATAATAGTGATATTTGGAGCTATAACGCAACCTCCAACTAGAAAACAAAATATAGCAACACTACAGAAAACCAAGCACACTTTCAGAAGAAAGCAGTAGTAACACACATTTAATCACTCTTCAGAAAGTCATTCCTAGCCAAAGACATTTTCTTGTCAATGCTCTATACTCCCGTATTGAGACAAACCATGTCCATAAATCATGACAAGGGGAATGTAGCTATACGAAACATCTCTACACACATAAATGTATATATGAACAAAGTAAACATTAAATAATAAATTACTCACTATACATTCCAACTCTCAAGGCCTCTATGGAGGAATAGGAGCTCCTATAATATGTTGTGGGAGCATCTGAAATCATATGAATAATAGTCAACAAATCAGTAGAATACACTAGAGAAAAGATGGTGCTAGAGTATATTTAATTAATCACAAAAACTTAACTAAAGAAGAGCTCAATGTCAATATCAAAGGTTTTGATAAATATACAAAACGTTGTAGCAAAATCACACTAAACTATAAAGGAGGATCCAACTTACCCCTGAATAGCGAGCTAAAGGTTGATTATTGGCGGAAAATGGAATAACATCTAGTGGCATATTTACTAATGCATCGTGAAATAGAATTGACATGTAATGTTAGTTAAATTAGTTATTGCAAGGTTGCAAAATATGGCAATGGGAAAGTTTAACAAAAACCAACATCCATACTTTTGTGATCAATATAAAACTTACATATCCTATCAAGATGATTTAATAGGAAATTTGATCCATATTTGCAGCTACAAAAAATATTAACCACATCACGTAAAATCAACAAGCACACTTTATATAAAAAAAATATGCTAATCAACCTGTAGGATTTCAATAAAGCATACGTTTGTTTTAAACTAACACTAATAATATTATCACTCCATTTACTCATACATGTATAATGACATGAATAAGAATTTTATAATTCCCTTCATGATTTGATAAAAGAAAGGCATCAAACTGCAAAATTACCTCCCTGTTTTGACATAAAATGGGCAATCTGTCTCACCTTGCAAAATCATAGAATCCACAATAATTAGAGCAAAACAAAACCAAAGCATCATTACAAGTGAAAAACACTCATAGCAAGCCTAGACAAAATATTTAACCACATCACATAAAATCAACGAGTACACTTTGTATAAAAAAATATGCCAATCAACCTATAAGATTTGTCAGACCAGGCAGGAACCCCTCAACCAAAAATTGATTCGTATGTTATTCCATCAGGTAGGTCTTCATTATATACATGAGGGAGAGACTGTTCATTTAATCTCCCATTGACTGTTCATATTTCTTATTTATTTATTTACATATATTCACCCAATCACAAGGATTAGGTGTCAACATTCCCCCCCTTAATCTGAAGGGATGTTGGTGAGTCCAAGCATGATTCTGAATCGTTCAAGCTTTTCTCTTCCAAGGACTTTGGTGAAGATGTCTGCAGTTTGCTCATTTGTGGAACAATGACGGAGATGGATTGTTTTGGCCTCAACATGATGTCGAACCAGATGATATTTAGTATTGATGTGCTTCTTTCAATCATGGAACTTTGAGTTCTTGGCCAACTTTTTTCCAGAGGTATTGTCAATCATGAGTGGAGTTTATTGTACTTGTTTTACCTGCAAATCTTCAAGAATTTTCCTGAGCCACACAAATTCTTTTGTTGCTTCAGCTGCTGCCACATATTCTACTTCTATTGTAGAATCTGCTGGAACTGATTGTTTGCGTAATCTCCAGGAGACAGCTCTTGATCCAAGACTCATAGCATATCCTGAAGTAGATACCCCAGTTTCTTTGTCTCCATCGAAGTCTAAATTAGAGTATCCAATCAAGCTAAAGTCGTCCACCTGTGTATACTTGATTCCAAAGTCTTGAGTTCCCTTCAAGTACTTTAGAACTCTTTTTGCAGCTGACCAATGTCCCTCACAAGGATTTCTCATAAACATGGAGAGGATTCCAACAACAAACGAAATGTCTGGTCTGGAAGTAGTTAGGTAGTTGAGACTTCCTAGAAGCTGTCTATACTTTGTTTCATCCTCAAATTCTTTTCCTTCAATAGATGTGAGCTTTAAGTTTTGTTCCATTGGAGTAGTAAGAGGATTACACTCTGTCATGCCAAACCTGTTTAACGAATCTCCAATGTATTTCTTTTGATAAATAAATACGGTCTTCGGATGTTGGGTTACTTCAATGCCAAGATAGTAATGAACATAGCCCAAATCAGTCATTTCAAAACTTTTCCCCAATTCCTTCTTCATGGATGCAATGTAGCTTTCATTGTTCCCTATCATCAAAATATCACCTACATATACCACAAGATATACAACTATTTTTCCAACTTTCTTGACAAATAAGGTTGCATCATAAAGATCATAATGTTTGAAATTGAGTTTCAGAAGATGCTCAGTTAGTTTTTCATACCAGGCTCGCAGTGCTTGTTTTATGCCATACAAGGACTTCACCAATTTGCATACTTTATGTTCATGTCTTTTCACAGCAAATCCTTCAGGCTGGGACATAAAACATTGTCTTTTAGATCTCCATTTAAGAAAGCAATTTTTACATCCATTTGGTGGACTTTCCAACTGTTCTGAGCTGCTAGTGCGAAGAGTGTTCGGATGGTAGCCCATTTTGCTGTGGGGGCAAAAGTCTCCTCATAATCAACCCCTTCCTTCTGTGCAAAACCTGTTGCCACAAGCCTATATTTGTGCTTTTCAAGTGAGCCATCAGCTTTATATTTGTTCTTGTAGACCCACTTGCAGCCAATTGGTTTAGTTCGTAATGGAGGATCAACCAACTTCCAAGTGTTGTTCTTTATGAGGGAATCATACTCCTTTTGCATTGCTTCTTTCCATTCATCAAGAGAAGCAGCTTCTTTGAAGGAAGTTGGTTCAAAATCTGTAGACAAGTTTAATTCACAATCATAAGAAACATCCATATCAACAGGTGAATTAGAGTCATCCACATCACCTCCATTTTGCCGGTTTGAATTTCTAGTTCCTGTCTTTACAACGTCATCAGGATGAACACTTTCAAGTGGCTTTGTTAGGCACTTTGGGCGACATTTCTGAGATGGTCTAGGCTGCTCCGTTGATTGAGTTGAGATTGAATCAAGATTGAGTCTCCCAATTCTATCAATTACATCACTAAAAGCATCATCCGTTGTTGGAGTTTCATGTGGGGGAGAGTGTTCTTCAAAAGAACATTCCACATGTTGATCTAGTATAGGAATCCCCCCTTCAAGATGTGGAATCTGATTATCAAATTCTTGAAATGATTTTTCTTTTGCGAATCTATCCAAGCGATGAAGTTGCAGCTCAACAACTTTGTCAGTTTTGGATGATTCAAGAAAAATTACATCTCTAGATACAACAAACTTCTTATTTACTTCATCATAGAGGCGGTATGCTTTGGAGGTGTTTGAATACCCCAAAAAGATACACTTACAACTTCTAGCACCAAGTTTGTTTCTATGTACCTTTGGTATCAAGGCATAACAAGTGGAACCAAAGACCCTGAGATTCTTTACCAAAGGAACATGTAAATACCACATTTCATATGGAGTCTTGTTTCTTATAGCATTAGATCGACATCTATTCTTTATATATGCAGCACATAGAAAAAAATCAGCCCAAAACATTATCTTTACAATTTTGAAGAAGAGCATGGATTGTACCATATTTAAGATTGTCTTATTCATTCTTTCAGCTACACCATTCTATTGGGGACTATAAGGAACAATTGTTTGATGTTTGATCCCATGTTGGCGAAGATCGTTTTCAAATTCATTTGATGTGTATTCTTTTCCATTATTAGTGTGAAAATACCCAATATGAGATTGTGCATCATTTTCAATCCATTTCTGAAAATTCTTGAATGTTTGAAAAGTATCGGATTTGTTCTTCAATAAATAAACCCAACACATTCTGGTGTAGTCATCAATAAATTTCATGATATATTTATTTCCATTTGCACAAAGAACAGGCATTGGACCACATAAATCTGAATGAATGAGTTCAATTTTTCTATGTGATCTTGAATGTGAATCATGAAAATACTGTTTGCTATGCTTTCCTAGAATGCAAGCATCACATTGCTTAAGTTTCCTAGGAATTGTAGGCAAACCAGCAACACCATTTGTCTTCAACAAGTGGAGACTATCATAGTTCAAATGTCCAAATCTAGCATGCCATAATAAACTTGATGGAAGTGTACCTTCTTCATGATAAGAATTGTATGAAAAATTTTGTGCACGAGCAGAGGTTCCTTACAGCTTGAGAAGCCTTTCTTCTTTTATTCCTCTCATGGCACGTGAGTGGTAAGATGCTTTTCTTACATCAAGCTTGCCATCAAACATATGAACGGAGTGACCTTGCTGGTGGATGTGGACCAATGACAACAAGTTTCTCTTTAGTTGTGGGAGATATAGAACATGATGTAGAAGAAAGTCTGGAAGACCAGGCAGTTTAAGCCTAATTGTGCCAAGCCCTGATGGCTTGATTTTTGATTGGTCTGCAAAGTATACCGCTCCATCAACATTGTCAGTGAAATCTTCAAAATAATATTTTCTATGAGTCATGTGGCAGGTTTCTCCTAAATCAAGCAACCAATCATTTTTCCAAGAAGCAAGTGAAGCATTAAATAAATCTTCATTTACTCCCATGTTACATTGTGCCACAACATAGTGAGCAGATTCAGGTGCTTTACCTTTTTCTGTATCATCAGTTTTACCTTTCTGTTCGTTTCTTTTCTGCTCAATTTTGTCCCATGGTAGCTTTCATGTAGAGGTATCATGTGATCCATTTCTTTTGCAGTGAATGTAGTGAAAATTTGCCTTTTCTCCTTGAGAATGTCTTCCCCCCCTTCCTATGAAATATCTTCCTCTTCCTCTTCGACCACCTCTTCCTCTTGTAGAATCTTGAGCTGGATTCTTTTCTTTATGAGCAAGGCACACAACCTCTTCAGAAGATTCAGGGGCTATCTTCTTTCCAAAATCTTTCTCTCTTTCAGCAAACTTTTTCCCAAGAGAGTCAAAAGTTATATCTTTGAGATTTCCATTTGCTTGCAATGACTCAAGATAATTAGAGTAAGTAGGATAAAGTGCCTTGAGAAAATAAATAAGAGTAATATCCAATTCAAAATTAGTGGATTTGATATCATGCATTGTAGACTTTACTTTAGATGCAAGAGTAAGAGGATCATTATTTTGCAGTTCAATAATGAAGAGTTTAATCATGAGTTGAACAACTTCAAGTGCAGAATGTGAGTCATAGAGTTCTTTCAGCTTTTGTAAGGCTTCAGAGGTAGTTGAATATGATGAAATAGGGCAACTCACCTCTTCATTTACATATGCTGCAATTAACGCATAAGCTTTGCTGTTCTTGTTTTTCCAAATGACGAGCTCTTTGTCTGAGGTAGACTATACTGGTTCATTGTCTCTGTCTCCGACACACACTCCTTTCCACAATTCATTGAAAATGAGGGTGTGTTTTATCATCCGGGACCATTCAAGATAGTTCTCCTTGCTAGTGAGAACTATTCCCACCATGGATATGATTGAATGTATTCTGTAAAAAAATTATTTCTACTGATAGAAAATTATTTCTACTGGGAAAATGTGCTTCAAAAAATGATACAGCCTTATTCTTCCTTCTTGAATTAATATACAAAAATCAAAACTATATTCTATGCATATATAATATCACCATATTTCTTTTATTTTTTATTTTTTACAATATGGTTGCAATTCAAGGGAAATAGTATCAACTACTCAAAAGTGAATCAGAAATTTGATGAAAATCAGAATTTGCTCAAATCCTATGCCTTATACCTTGATTGCATACTTTCTCTTTGGAAAAATACATCTCTTTCCTTTTCTGTCTCTCAGTCTTCAATGATGCCTGATGCTTGGTAAGGCATCACGTGATAATTAAATAAGTGTTCAAACTCAGCTTCTGGCGAGTCTTGAAGGGAGTAGCGTATATCCCATTTCTAAATGTGGACGGATTCCACAAGTAGCAGCAGCTGTCCACAGGCCAAAATCTTAGGCCAGCTTCGCCATGTAGACATTCTCCTCCCATGATGACTCCACTATCACCACTGCCGCCATTTGTACATAGATATTAAAAACCTAACTTCACCTCTAGATCTTCAAAGAAATGGCCATTGCAATGCACAAACACACTAAAATGGCAGAACCGAGAATAGTGACTGGATTTTCTGTGAAAGCAGCCATGCAAGACAATGAAGGGTAGTAAAGGGGCAAAGAGAGCGTATACATTCAACAGGCATGAAAATCGGGCCTTAAAAGCTCTCGGTGCAATGTTAATTCATCTGCCTGAATGGAGTTATAAACACAAGGGTTACGAACCCTCATAATCGAACAGCTTATATAAAATATACAATAACTCATTCTGATACTTTACAACAACTCTATAAAATATACAATGTATAATTGCAGATTTTCACAAGAGAAAGAAGTACTACATATAAGACATTTACAGTTTTATCAAAAGTCTTGCATCCAAACGGGAAAGAGAACGTGAAAGCTTTCAAAACCTAATTGAGTCGCTAATTTCTTCACCAACCTCAAAACTATGCCACTTGGAGCGTTGTTATACCACCATGGAGGGAGGCTGTTCTTATTGATTGAGATACATGCAATGAATAAAGCGGCACCTCGTGCCATACAGACACACTCCCATCGCCATAAACCCTCAGATGTATTTTACATGGAAAAAAAGCAATCATAGCATTATTCAAACATTTACATGCTCACCACCCTAGCGTTCATCACAAATGCTATTATACTCAACGACTTTCTGAATTTAGAGAACAATGGATAGACTATGTAGTAGACAAAGAGGACAGAGAGCACAGTAGACAGACTCCAAGTAGGTAGGTCTTCATTATATACATGAGGGAGACACTGTTCATTTCATCTCCCGATGACTGTTTATATTTCTTATTTATTTATTTACATATATTCACCCAATCATAAGGATTAGGTGTCAACAAGATTTCAATAAAACATATGCTTGTTTTAAACTAGCACTATAATAATATTATCACTCCATTTACTCATACATATATAGTGACATGAATATGAATTTTATAATTACTTTTATGATTTGATAAAAGAAAGACATCAAATTGTAAAATTACCTCCCTGTTTTGACATAAAATAGGCAATTTGTCTCGCCCTACAAAATCATAGCATCGACAATAATTAGAGCAAAATAAAACCAAAGCATTCTAAGAATTCAAAAACACTGACAACAGCCTAGACAATCTCAATACAAAACCAAAAGTACATACTGCAGACACATAGGGCAATGAAGCCAACCAGATTCCAAGGAATTACATCAAGTAGGGAAATCCAACCTAGGTTTTCGTAATTGGAGAGATCTAGACAACACGAATAACCATATAACATAGTAACTGGAGGTGACTTTGAAACAAAAAAATAATAATTGAAAATTACTGATGACATAATCGTTTATCCATGCTTTAAGCAACAGATAAATCTAAACAAATACTCACATGTATAATTAGTAACTCCTTGGAATTATGCATGATAACAAGTTTTATAGGTGTGACCTTTGTTTTGCCATTTATAACTCCAAAAACCCCTTGTTCCTCTATTATTATAGTTACAACAACATCCCCAACCCGTTTGTGCTATGATATTTTTAAAGATTCTCCTTTTTCTTTTGGATGATCAAAATTGCACTTGGCACCATACTTGCAAATACCTATCTTGACAAAAAATGAGATCCACAACAAGAAATTGAATAAACCAACAATTCCAAAAAGAAAAAAATATAATCCAATTAGAAACAACTATAGAACATGAAAACAAAACTCATCACTGAGTATCTTAGAGTGCACTCAGGCTCACCATACCTCTCTGGTAGTGAAACAACAACACGTTTGACCTACAAAAGCAAGGGCATATAAATTCAGGGACTAATTACATATCATATTAAATGGAAGACAAAAAATAATGGATTAAAACACAGACTGACTTTAGTACCTCACTTCCATCAACATTCTCCTCTGATTTTAATGTTCCCAGCCTATCTTTTGGATGGTGGAACTTGAATTTTGAACCAAAATTGTACATTCCGGTTTTCATATAGTGTTGAGTTCAATAATATGAAAATCAACAAGAAAATAAAAATCTAAATTAAACAACATGAATAGAAATAAAACATTACAAACAAAATCTAAATTAAACAATATCAGAAGGATGTCAGCTATGGCAAAAAAAATAAAAAAAATTATCTGTTTAAGTTACAAGGCACTCAAGATCACCTGCCGTCTCTGGTGGGGACTCACTTCCTGTGACAACAAATGGCACCTGCAATCACACAAAATATGTAAAATTATTGGTGCCATCAAAGTTAATCATGTATGGTGTATTGTAAAATGGAACATCCTTGTTGCTGACCTTAGAGGATTGGATATACTGAATCAAAAGTTACAGCAACCGGACAACTTACTCAGGAATTCTTTAGATTAAAATTTACAAGAAACATGTATATACCCAACAGGAAGTTCATCTGATAAAATTGCAAGTAGTAGTTCAATATGGGGCTAGAAAAAAGAATCAACGGTACAAATCTAGAGGTGGGAAACAGTAGAGACAACAAGACAACAATAATTGTGAGGCTATTATTCTTGCTACAATATCAATGTCAAGGGTGAAAAACCAATTACGTAAGGATGGTAAGAGCCATAACATATGAGATAATTACAATTAAGCCATGTTTGGGAAATTTATTTGCTAAAGGAATAAATGTTTCATAGAAACAAATTACTCCCTAATACAACTGAAATGTGTTATCTAAAGCATAAGTTCAGGAACACTATTTAGGTGCAGATAATCCGGATTCCTAGACCTTGACATAAAAATTGATAACATATTACACTTGCATATGGTAATAAATTCACAACATAGTGCACACAATCCATTAATAACATATCACATTAATAAGTTTGTTGGATTGGAAGACAGATGTCTATTTATTTCACAAACACAGATGTGTAATCAAGTGTGCTTATCTTTATTATCTGCATTTCGATGCTAATCAGATTGGCACACACACACAAATAGTAACAAGTACATCAATCGAATTTTAGACATATAATTGTCGTGATAGCCAAGTATCTGTCAATTTTTTCAATTTAATCTAGTCTAGGTGAAATTAATAACTCACTAATAAAACTGGGATGTTGTATCTAAACATAAGATCCGACAAGTTATTTAGGGGCAAATAATCTTGATGCCTTGATATAAAAAATTAATAACATACTAGCACTTGCATGCAGTAAATAATGCCACATGGCCCACAATCCACTTACAACATATTACATTAATACGTTTAGTACATTGGAAGACAAATGTTTATTTATTTCACAAAAACATAGACATGTAATCAAGTGTTCTTATTCTTATTATCTGCATTTTTGTGTTAATTGAATTGACACATACACAAACAATAACAAATACTAAAATAGAACTTCGAACATATAATTGTTTTGGTAGCCAAGGATTTGCAACTTTTGTCAATTTGATCTAGTCCAGATAATTGGGAGGAGTGTTATCCTCCCCACCCAAAGGTTGAATTCCCCCAAGTGACCTTAGCAAGTATATTGTTCAACAAATGTGATCCATGTTGTTGACCTTGCCTTTTTCTCTTTGTGTTTGTTCCTATAGAACCTACCTCTCACATACCTTGGAACTTCAGATATAACATTTGAGAAATGAAACTTGAGCAGCTTGGAACTCTATGTTGGAAAAACCATCCTACATCCATATTAACTCTAGATCTACCAAGCACCAAGAGGGATCAAATATCTTGAGAATCGAGATGAAAACTTCCTTTAGAGAGAAAAGAGATTTTATCCCTCTGAGCCCTTAGTATATCTAGAGTTAATATGGATCTATGCTAGTTTAATTTCTCCTTCTAAATATGTTATATTCCACATGAATAGCATGTTTCAATATTGTTACCTCTCAAACCAGCTGGGGACCTAAATGGGTTTCGTAAGGGTCAACTATTGGGTCAAGGAAAGCTATGGAGGCTTAGCCCATTGTCACCAAAAATCAGTCTCCCTTCTCTTTACAAACTTTCATAGATGGGAGAAGTCTCGATAGTCTAGTGATTCACTTGTAAGGTATATGTCAATGGATAGGTGAGAAGTGACCCTAAAAACCCTTTCCCAAGGATGGCGTGAAGAATGGAGCTTACTTTCTCTTTAAGCAAGGGGCTTGGTCCACCAAGGATAAGGGGTGAGGATTGGAGGGTTGAGGGGGAAATGATGGGCTTATGAACAAGTTTCTCAATCCTTGTAATCATTGGGAAAATTGGATTCCCAAATGGTCCTAGAAAAATAGTCTTTACTGAGAAGTTGGACCATATGGGGCCAAGTGGACCTAGCCGAGGATCGGGGATGGAATTTAGCAACCAATGATTTTCCTATCTTGGACAAGGATAGGAAAAAGGAGAAAACAAGAAAAATTTCTTCAAAAGGTTTAATTGATCCTGTTGAGGTCTAGCCTTGGTGATGCCTAGGCACAATTTGATCCTAGAACTAGGGCTTGATATTACTAGAGATTCCACCATTGGAATTGCCTCAAATTTAGAGGAGAGGGAGTGGGCCCACCAATGAAGTAGCCTATAGGAGATCAATTGTTTTCCTTGGGCTAATTCCCATGAAATTGATTCCCTAGGTGATGTAATCGTGCTAGACTTGGGGAAAGAGGGGATAGTGGTTAAAAGAGGGTTGAAATGATCACCCTTTTTGAGGGATCATTTCCTAGTTCAGTTAGGGATGTGGAGTCAAGGATAATGATGAGTTATAACTTGGTTTCTTGATCAAGGAGGCCCAAAAAGTCAACTTCGTCCAATGTTGAGAGAAATAAAATAAAAGTGACCTTCAAGCAATTATACTTCAAATAAAATGATGCAATATTCTTGAGATAAATAAAAGTCTAGGACACTCCATTCATATAACATTGGCTCATACATTAAAATAGCTAAAACATGCTCAATTCCACATTTCAATATTGCAACAACTAGCCCTAATTTTAGTAGTATGTAGCAACAAGAATAATAGCACCAAAATTTACTTACAACATTATATAGTATATCCAACAAGCATTTTGTTTTCTCAATAAAGCTGCAAGATGAGAGAAATAACCCAAATCCATACATCAAAATTCATCCATCTCCAAAACCATCCACTAAGGAAAAACTGTGAAACTTCTCTATGATTAGAGAGATCCCAAGTCAAGTGGTGATCCAAATGAGTATCTAACATCATTATGTAGCATCTTAAGTGTGAAAATTCCTAATCCTCAAGGAACCCCTACTACAACAAATCTAAATCTACTTCACCTACTTGATTTTAATTACATTCATCAAGTTATTCTTCTGAATATTGAAGCAAATTACTTCTGCAACCTACATTACTTAAATTTGATTTGCATGAAACAAGGAAACTGAGCAAAAAACAAGATACATAGGACACAATAATTTTTGGAAAAAATATTCCTTAGAAAAATCCAACACGGGACAACTAATGCAGCAACTTTGAGGGTTTATTATTATGCAGGGGAAAATTCTAAATACAAATCTAAAATGCTCAACCAACAATCCTTTACAAAGAAAATACTAGACAAAATACTGGTGAAATAATCTCACCATGTCGCTGGAGAATCAGTGATTGATTCTTAGCTCTCGAAGGCTCTCCATCACCTTCTTATAGCCTATTCATCAAACTACATCACCATGGATAGCTTATGTGTCACCCCTCTTGGCTATTACACAACCTCTCTACTCTAGATCTTCTAATGGTTGAGAATTCGACTTTCTTTCCTCCAGTATCACACCCTGGCTTCTGACACTTGAATTTCAAATTCCCTATGTAGAAGCTCTTCTTCCTCTCACTGACTGCACTGCCTCTGCATCAGCACTACGTAGGCCAGTGTCAACCCTCCTCTGGACATCCTCTTTCCTTTCTCTACCTTATATTCTCTGGAAATTCCTTCTCCTGAAATATCACTTCCCCTCAGCTCCAAGATCTCCCCAATCGATTTTCCTCCTAAGGATTTTTCACCTTAGAAAATTGATTTCCTCAATTTCTTTGTGTGTGTCTAAATGAACCCTAAGCCCCCTTCTTATACTTTTCTTGTTGACACTTCAATGACCGATATTAAGTCTCTAATCAATGCATAAGATTAAAGCATGGCTTGATCCACCTTATAGATCATTCTCACCCATATTTTGATTCATACCCATTAATATTTTATTTTCCTAACTTTAGACTTAGGAACCCCATTAAAAATATTAATTATTTTAATAAAATACAATCTGGGTGGAATTTCACCAAATGGTTTATGGGTTCTTTAGAACTCAAGTGCCTTATCCTCTCCACCAATTTTCAAGGCTATAGAACTTCTAATGTTACCAAAAACTAACACCGAGGAGTTCAAATTAGCCTATGGGCCATGCATTAGCCCCTAATGATAAAATAATGTGCAAATAAAACCCCTATTGGTGACAACTCCAACAAACTAGCTCATAAGTGTAAAAATAAGCCTCACAACAGGCCAAATAATAGTATGTGCATGTAGTAGGGCCCTCCAAAGGCTCAATAGTATCCTGAAGTGCCATATTGAGGAATAAATTCCTCAGAATATGATGGACAAGGGGGTGGCCCCTTGTTCTCCATGTAGTAGACCTATGGTGCTCCTAATGGGTTTGAGGGCACATCAATGACCCCATGGGTTTCCATATGAATTAGAGATTATTGTAGATCCTCTGTAATGGTCCAATTTATGGAATTGATGTTGCCATGACGTTGTACAAGTGTTGGGACACCTACCAAGAGTTTGGGCCTCTTGTGGGGGCTTTTTGGGTATAGTGTGCCAAGCATATCACCATCATCCTAAAATTTGATCGCTAGTAGTCTTTAAACATCCATGAAGATTTGTGGATTGTTTTTTGCTGCTGTGGAGGCCCATGGATCTCTATGCACACCCTACATGTGCCAATGTAGGCTTCGAGGGGTTAGGATACCATATAGGGAAACCAAACCCAAATGGAAACCACCTGTAATCTTGCATAAGATCCAATTTCTCCCTAGGCTTCCAATAAAATAAATCATTAAAATAATTGGGTAAAAAGCTTATAAATCATGGATAACAATGTGGGTACTTCATAATGCCATTCCCTTCCGTAGTGAGTATTGGCATGTGCTATTGTCTGTAAGCTCTAAAGGTGGTTAGCCAAGTACCTTACTAGGTTTTTTCAACCCTTAAAAAGGATAGTATGTCCAAGGTACATCCTTCTAATCGGGGTGGAAACTGAAAAATAGGTGGAATGGAATAGGTAATGAGAGAGGTAATCCTAAGCCACATAGTGGGGCATAAGGGTAGCTAGATAAGGGGAAGCCCACACTTGGGTATGTAATGTATAGGAAGGAGAAATCATGGTACATGAGGTGCCTCGACCTTGATTTTTCCACCCTTCTTTATATGTATTTTTCCTTTTATGAATTTCTTTAATTAACTGCTTGGGGCTCAAAGGACAATAGCATGATGTGAAAGATATAGTAGTGATTACCCCCTTTTAGGTAGGGTGGTTTATTTCCCTCCAGGGGTTGGGACAATCATGGGTTCTTAAATGATAAAGGGGGCTCATGTAGGGCCTATGGAACTATGGTGATGGCTAAGGATTGGGGTAGATCTCATGTAATGGATTTTTCCCACGTGCTAATTATTTTTGTCCCACCCATTGTTTTCATTTTATGGTATAATTTCCTGTTATATGTGGAAATTTATGCTTTTAACTTTTTCTTTTAATTGCTTCAACCTTTGGGGCATCATTCTAGGCTTGACCTAAGGTGGTGACAAGGGGATAGGGAGGGTAGCCCTATGTAGACCCAGGTGGGAGAAAATATGAATGGAGGTATAGTGAGTGGAAAGGTAGTGGTATTCGTAGATAAAGGAGAGAGACCACACACCCAAAATTATATATATATAATATATATATTATTCAAAGAATCTATTCTGAGCAACATCCAATATCAATAAAGTATAAATAATAAAATTATAATTTTATAAAACATTATAAGCCCATTTAATTTACATTATTGAGAGGGTTCAAATGGCATTGTCATTGTTCGGCTTTATACCATAAAAAACATGTAAAAATGGTTTATATATAATATATATATATATATTTATATAATATATATATATATCAAAGATCTATTCTGAGCAACAATCCAGATCTTGCTATTGCTATTGTTGAGCTGCGTGAAACTTCATAACTCTTGATCAGATCTATTGTTCAAAGAATGGAAGAAGGCAACAGAAGCATTAATAATAACAATAACGAGGACGAAGTGGCTCTCCGTATTCTGAGCGACGTGGCAAATGACCACTGAAGAAGCGGGTCATTCGGAAAGAATATTGGAAGAAAGGAAGAAAGAATATTCAAGAAGTGGTTCTTGATATTATGAGAGACGTGGAAGCCACACTAAACGCAAACCCAACAGGGGCAATTACAACCGCTCAAAGACCCCGAAGCGAAGATCATGTAGATGCGGAGCATTTGGTGTCCAGCGTGACTGTTGGTAGAAGTGATCTGCAGAATGTTGGTACAATGGAATTGCAGAATATCACAGAGAATGTTGGTCTACGCGAGTTGGACGAACAGTGGCAGGGAGAGGGCATAGATCGCACACTTATCAGAGGAAATGAGGACTATCTCCTAACATTTAAGTTGGAGAAGAATGTAATCGTTATCAGACATATAGATGATTTTCGCAATATCCCAGTGCCCATCCAAATATCCATAATACTAAATGGTGTATTGACTGTAATAACCAAAACATGCTTATATTGTTGGTATGGGTGCCAAGTTCCAGCTCTGTGCATGATAGGTTGTTGTAAAATGATGGATTAATATGTGTTAAAAATGAAATCTATCATTTTATCGTCCAAAACACTCCCACAATATAAATTGTGATTGGGTGACTAAGTGTGTCATAAGGCTGGCATCAGAGTTTCCTAAGGCTAATGACCTAGTGGAGACAAGCACATAGGAGTAAAGAAACCACTAATAGTGGAAATAACCATGTATTACCAGATGACAGAAGTCTGATATGATAGGAGAAGCAGAGCTTAGAATAAGAACAAGATTACTTGCTCCTTTAAAATGCTTAAGTTCTTATTCCATATGTAAACAATTTCGATTTTCTTGAAGATTATTGAGATGGAGAATTCAGGTTAGAAGGGCAATGTGGAGATGGTGAGGGATAACAATTGTCTAGATGAAGCCTTATTGAGGGAACCTCATGTGGCTTCTTCCAGGGTAATATTCATGATAATCCTTTCTTTATGTGAGATGTACATAACTAGCACATGCCCATGTAAACTAGGATTTGATATGCAATATCAAGGTGCATATCAAATCCAAGTTTATATAGGTTTATGCTAGTGTCCACATTGAAACATCCAATACACCATGGAGGTTCAGTATCCCTAAAAGCATGCACTCCCTTTAATATGGATGGATCCCTCTACCCCCAAACCCCTTGAGCTCAGCTCAATTGTCTTAGTTTAAATTTTACAAATTGGTGTAACTACCAACGCCCAATGGTGCCAAAAGCTGCAAGTTTTGAAACAAAACATCAGGAACCTAAAATCAAGTTTACTTATGGGTTCATTTTAGCATCATGAATCTCCTTGTTCTCACATTTAGGTCCTTAGTACAAAGAAAATTTTCTGATAGCTATTATATTTTTTTTGGATTCCTCTTTCTGAGAGGTGTAAAATCCATATAAAAATAGTCTTAATCCGATGAGCAGAACTTATATTTTGAATTTATTATTCTTAATAAATTATATGTGCAAGGTCGGCCAGTAGGCTCACATGCCCAACAGATGTGTCACACACCCTCATTGATGGATATAAATACAGGAAAAGTTGGAGAGAATTTCATCACAACACAACTCACATCTTCCTCTCTCATCCTAAAGAGTACGAGCTACCTGGAGGACGAATTTCAGCCACACGTGGGAAGGACGAAGAGGACAGACCGTACGGCTGAGCTGTAGTACGATTTTCTGCTGCTAGGGTTTCGCAGAAAGTTTGACCAGCGTTGACTTTGGTCAACGCTTGGTCCAATCAAGCTGAAAACTTGTGGAAGCTTCGATTTTTGAAGGCCGTACTACCTGGCACAAAAATCGAGGTCAAAGGGTTGACCGTTTTGCTGCTGCATTGACTTTTAGCTTGCTGCCCCTGCGTTGACTTTTCAGGACAATGTTGACTTTTGTAGAACTGACTTGGGTTGACTTATCTACTGGTTGGAGGGTTGTTGTGACACATGCTGGGCTGGCTGACCAAAGGAGACTTTGTTGGTTGAAGCATCCTGTTGACCGCCGAAACGAACACACATTTTTCTTGTTTCTGATTTGTCTTCTGTAAGATCTGCTTATATGTTCTATTTGCATTTTTGCTTAACTACTTGTATGATTGCTGTAAGAAAAGTGAAATTGCTCTTAGCATAGAACATCTACAAAACTTTACATGGTATCAGAGCTGAGGTGAAGACAAACTCTATCTGTAGCAATCATCATCGAAGGAAATGGGTTCCAAGGAGAATGACAAGCTGACTAGTCTTGAATTCAGGGAGAATGACAAGCTGAGTGGAAGTGATGACTTCCATGCCTGGAAGATGATATTAGATCTCAAATTTGAAGATCATGATCTCCTAGATCATGTGACAGGGAAGATTCAAGAACCTCCATCAAATGCCTCTGCTGCTGTTAGAA
>APFE031709401.1:28882-63764 GCA_000404065.3 Pinus taeda
GGATTTGAAGTTCAAGATCGAGACACTTATGTCTGCAGGTTGAAGAAATCCCTCTATGGGTTAAAGCAAGCACCCAGAGCTTGGTATGAGAGGATGGATAGTTACTTGATGAAGATGGGCTTCACTCGAAGCAATGCTGATCCAAACCTTTACTTGAAGGTTATGGAAGGAAAGCCTCTCATTCTAGTGTTGTATGTGGACGACCTCTTCCTGAAAATTTATGACCCTCTCATTCATCAATGTAAGAGGGAGCTTGCTGCTGAGTTCGAGATGAAATACCTAGGACTGATGCACTATTTCCTAGCCCTGGAGGTCTGGCAGAGACTTGGAGAGATTTTCCTTTCTCAAGGAAAATATATTGTGAAGCTTCTGGAAAGATTTGGGATGGTGGACTGTAAGTCCGTGTTGACACCAATGGAACTCAACTTTAAGAAGTTGAGTGGCAGCGCTGCAGGGCCTATCTTGGCCAATCCTACTGAGTATCGTCAACTCATAGGAGCTTTGATGTTCTTAGTGAACACCCGTCCGGACATATGTTTTGCAGTGAATACTTTGAGTCAACAGATGGTTGAGCCTCATCATTTCACTGGGTTGGTGCCAAGAATCTTTTGAGATATCTTCGGGGCACGATAAACCATGGGCTGAGATACACTGCCAGGAGTGTGATACTCCGTGGATATACTGATGCCGATTGGGCTGGCAGTGTGGTGGATCGTAAGAGCACATCTTGGACATGTGCTAGATACCACTGTGATACTCTGTGATAATCAGAGTGGGATTCGTATGACTGAGAATCCTGTGTTGCACGACCGATCCAAGCATATTGATATCAGGTACCACTTTATCCGGGATATGGTACAGCTAGGTGTCGTAAGGCTCGATCATATAGGAACTGATGAGCAGGTCGCGGATATTCTCACTAAGCCCCTGGGGAAGGTCAAGTTCCTAACCTTCCGTGAGAGTCTTGGTGTTGTGGAAAGACCCTATGATGTGGGTCCTGTTGGACGATGAGCTCTGGGAGCTCTGGGGGGCTTTGGGGATAGCTTCTCGGAGCTATAAGCACTCATAATGCTTCTGCCCCACCCTTGTGATTATTGAGCTGGTTTGCCACTCATTTATCTGTGCCCCGTATGCATCCTACCCATTGAGTTCAGGGCTCATGGGAAGTACCTCTCATTTGGCCAATGAGGTGTGGAAAAGCTAGAGACTATTAGCAAAGACTGATGGACGCATTAAAGATTGCCGTACTCTCTATCTAGGATGGCATGGTCCAACCACTTGATCTGGGATCAAGATTTGTGAGGTCTGGGACCTCTGGACTGATTATGTCAGTCAGGGGATGATGTCTTTGTGACTGACCCACTTCTGTTCTGAAATAAAGAAGCCAGCAAAGCAAGTTTCGGCGGGATGACGCACGATGTTGATTACACTAATAGATGGAGTTCTCCCTAGTTGAGAGGGAGTGTTAAATTTGGACAACTAGGTCCAAACTCCATGTTCTGATGCTCAGATTAAGAGGCTAATATTTTTGTTGGATTCCTCTTTCTGAGAGGTGTAAAATCCATATAAAAGTAGTCTTAATCCGATGAGCAGAACTTATATTTTGAATTTATTATTCTTAATAAATTATATGTGCAAGGTCGGCTAGTAGGCTCACATGCCCAACAGATGTGTCACACACCCTCATTGATGGATATAAATACAGGAAAAGTTGGAGAGAATTTCATCACAACACAACTCACATCTTCCTCTCTCATCCTAAAGAGTACGAGCTACCTGGAGGACGAATTTCAGCCACACGTGGGAAGGACGAAGAGGACAGACCGTACAGCTGAGCTGTAGTACAATTTTCTACTGCTAGGGTTTCGCAGAAGTTTGACCAGCGTTGACTTTGGTCAACGCTTGGTCCAATCAAGCTGAAAACTTGTGGAAGGTTCGATTTTTGAAGGTCGTACTACATGGCACAAAAATCGAGGTCAAAGGGTTGACTATTTTGCTAATGCGTTGACTTTTAGCTTGCTGCCCCTGCATTGAATTTTCAGGACAGCGTTGACTTTTGTAGAATTGGCTTGGGTTGACTCATCTACTGGTTGGAGGGTTGTTGTGACACATGCTGGGCTGGCTGACCAAAGGAGACTTTGCTGGTTGAAGCACCCTGTTGACCGCTGAAATGAACACACACATTTTTCTTGTTTCTGATTTGTCTTCTGTAAGATCTTCTTATATGTTCTATCTGCATTTTTCTTAACTACTTGTATGATTGCTGTGAGAAAAGTGAAATTGCTCTTAGCATAGAACATCTACAAAACTTTACAACTTAGGATCAGTAAACAGAATGCGATAAAGCTAGTAGCTCCATTTGGATATAGCTATCATTTGACCTATATTCAAAACATATGGTTCTTAGGGGAAATACATGCTTCAAGAAGTGAGTGATGAGAGCAAATAAATGTGGATAACATAAAATGCTTTGAGAATAGATTGTTTATAAGCATCATTGTATTTCCATGAAACAAAGTAAAATCCTGTGATAATACTTTCAAAGGGGAGACTAGATTGATGACCTTGGTAATGTTGAAGTGGACATGGTAATACCCAGCCAAGTGTCTAGAGCATCCTCCCACCAAATACTCTATTTTTAAGCTCATTTTTATTAATAATGCTTGTTTAATCAAGCCAGATAAATTAAGTTAATGTCCAACAAATGACCAAAAGTAAGTAATAGGATTGTTCTATACATAAATTTTGATACATACTAGGAGTGCAAATGTCACTCCAATAAGTGCAAAATGAAAAGTTAATCTATAATAAATCCTTTCATCATTGTCACATGAATTGTTTAATCTTTAACAAGGTTGTATTTCACTGTTAAAGATACAATCAAAATCCTTATGCACTAACTCTTATATATTTTGAATGGGAAGCTATTCCTCAAACCCTCTCCCTTGTCAACATTCACTAATTACAATCTGCCCCTTGTAACTAAGCAATTCAACAAATTGTTGTTGAATGAATAGATTTGAAGCCACATGCAACTCTCTCTTTGGGTATTCATTGGAGCTTCCTTTATCTTCTCCAAAGATTGTTCTACCATCTTTTCCTTTGTTTGTAGTAGAAATCCATAGTTTGGTCGCCCTCACCTAAATACGACCTTCACTTCTTACAACTTTAGTCAACTAGTATCTATCCTTATTGGTTCCATCCATGCTTATGTTACTTCTAAAATAAAATATTACTATCAATAGAGAGGACATAGTTTCGTTCATAAGAGGCATTCTTCTCAAGAATATCTTATTAAATAAGAATCCCACAATGTGTCCTTTCTTTCCTAATATGAAATGAGGGTTTAACATCTTGTTATGCTTACAAGAACCTCTCACTCCAAATCTTAACAATTGTTTGATCTAGCTTGTGTCGACAATTCTAGAATTAACTACTTGAAACACATGTATATCTTGGTTTGTTTTTAATTGTTTAAGTGCTTTAAGTTGATTTGTTTTTGCTAATATTAGACACACATAAAAACCATATAATGTAGCAAACAAACATAGACACATAACAACAAATTTAATCTAGGAGTTCACCCGAATATCATGGGATAAGCTTAGTTGAGCTTCTTTCAGTTTGAGTTGGATCTTTGGTATTATGGCTTTAATTCTTTTACAAATTACACACTGAAATACAATGGTTATTTACTAAACCAATAGGCTTAGGAAAAATTCAAAATCAGTGTCATGGGTGTCATTATTCCCCAAACAAATCTAAGATCTCTTAGACTTGATTCCTTCAATCAGTGCACTAAGCTTCCCTCGACTTCTTTATGGCACAAATTCCTTAAGAATCATTCAACTCTCTAAAACCTCTTCTACTGTCTCCAACAAATATTAGACTCTTAATTTGCTCAAAATGAGCATTGCATCCCCGATCTAAGCCTTCCTCCATGGATGGCACTAGGTTGCCTCAAACTTCAGTGTAGCATCTCGGCCATTAGAAGTCTTCATATGATTTCTATAAACCCTTGTAATGGATTTAGAAGGCTCATTATAGTCAGGAATGATTGTTGGTTTGCTAAGAAAGGATATTGGTAGCTCGTACAATTGCCTCCAACCCATGGTGGCCCTTAACTCCAAAATCTCCCTCGATGCAAATCTCCTTGAAGATGCCTTCTTCAGCTTATCTCGACTATTCCATTGGCTTCATAAGGCCTCAATTAGCCTAGCTAGCCTCTTGGTTCACTCTCTTAGGTCACAAATCACTTATGTAGTGCATTTAATCATTAACTCCTAGTGATCCTCCACTAAATTTGGAAAAGTGGAGTTAAGTGTGACTAAATTTGGCATAACTGCCCTTTTTTGGCGCTTTGTCAAGCTTGAACTTCATGACTGATCGTAACTGCCAGCTTTGGCGTGCATGTGATAGTTATAACACTTAGTGGTTAGGGGTAGCACTGTTAGGGCTCACGGTCAACCTACAAAACACGTGAGGTTGACAAACTCTTTCGCAAATGGTGGCATGTGACCAAGGTTATGGGGACCACTAGCAGGTAAGACTGCTGACGGTCATGACCCCCAAATTGTGATTGGTTAAAGCTTAAATAAAACATTCAACAATGGATTGTTAAGAACCACCATAGCGGAGTCGGTAGCGCGCGTTGAGGTCTTGCTGAAGGTCATGCGTTTGATCCCTCGAACCCCAAACATAATTTTACATTACCATCCCAAGGCCACATAGGGGCCTCCGGGATTGCCACGTGTTAGATCTTGATTGGTTGGCCAAAATGAATATTCTTTGGAATATTCTAGGGAATATTCTTTTTTTAATATTTTCCAAAAATCAATTTATTCTTGCAAATTGTAGTTTACTCGACTTTTTCAAATGGCAATAACTTTTTCATACGGTGTCAATTTTGTGAATCGTTTGCGGCACCGGAATTAGGAAGACGATATGAATCCGGTTGTTCATGTTTGATACTCTTTCAAACACTTTGAAACTTGAGCTATCATTAAATTCCTGGATAAATATGTGATCACTCCTCCGCATTGGGAATCTTTTGGACCCTGAAAGACTGATATACTTATTTGAACTGTAGATGAGAGTATAGTACCCTATTCTTTCAGCATCCATACACTTGCCTACATGGCTAGTGCCTTTGAGCCAAACTCTAAGGTAGTTGACACTTCCCTTCCTTGATGTGCTTGTCCTCCTGTTAAGAATTGTCTTCCTTGAACTCATTTAGAATTTATCGAAAGTAGTTCGGACATCGCCTCCAAGAAACTTCCATGGCGACCTCTTCTGCTGCAAATCTCCTTCAGCAAATGATGTCAAAATACAAGAAAACAACTTGGAAACATAAATTCTTGCTTCATCAAAAGAAAAAAATTTCACATCATGTGAATCATCAACATGTCTTTACATCTTGTGTACAAATGATCAACTAAGTCACAAGCCAACTAAAATCATGACTTTTCAACAATTGACCCTCCAAGTCAAGCATGTACAAAAAGAATTTTAATGATTCTTTTAAAAAGATGAAACACTTCATGAGTATCTCCCTTTTACAATCTTTGAGACCCAATCAACTCTTCCAAGTTGACACGACATTAAATTCATATTTAAACAAAACAATATGATGGTTGATAGCTTTCCATCAAGTTAGTTACATACATAATCAAATACCAGGAAATCATTAACATCCATGTGTTCATACATTCCATCCTCATGCATGTATTTGATTCTTCAACTTTCTCTTAAGTACAGTCATAAGTACAAGATCCTTGATCACATGTACATGTACTTTCAAAGCTAAAATGAATATAATTTTTCTACAATAAAGTGAGTCTACATACTAAATTTTCCATCCTGAAACTTGCATTCTATTAGCAAAGAAATGCAAATAGATGTGACACATTTCTTTTCTCATCAAAAGACATGTAACTTTAATTGGATAAGAACTAACCATTTCTTACGAATCCACAGAAAAGGTGCTTCCTTTAACTGCACATCGACATCAACATGTGGATCATCGTGAAACACATCGATTATGGAAACTTAATTTCCATTCTTACTATACTCTTTCTCCACTTTCCTCAAATTTCGTGGAAGCATTGTTGGATTCAAAGTCCAACACATTTCAGCAACATGTCCTTGCTTATGGAAATAAGTACAAGACATGTTCATCTTCTTGACAACATAATTTTCCTTGTCCAATGGACCTTTAGCTTCTTTCCTTCTTTATACTAGAGTTAATTGCTCGATGAGGGTGGTTTTCTCTCTCCTTGTCTTGGACACATGGCCACAGCTATATGGCATTGGACAGAGCTTGGCCTAAACCACTTACTACCCATGGCCTGCCCAAAATCTTGCAAGTTTTGACTTTTCCTTTCTATTTTGAAATATGCCTAAAACATTAAAAACACCGGAAAATTACCGTTTGTGGACCTCAAATATTGTATATATCACTTCCCGGACCTTTTCGGGTTCGGTAGCCATTGCAATCACGAGGCCTCCAAGTTTCCTTCGTATTTTGTCACAATAAAGATAATACATAAAAACATTAAAATGTGGCTTTCCGTGGAACTGAAACATTATATAATATCATTCCCGAACCCTTTCGGGTGTGGGCTTCATCACTATCGGTGCTGCCAAGGCTCCCTTTGTAATATTCATTATATAACAAAAATATACCAGATACATTGAAAATTGCTTGGTTGCGGACTTGAAATTTTATAAGAAATCATTTGTAGCACCATCGGGTCCGGCCCATCGGGTCGCATGCATATATATGTAAAGCCCTCACCCCTTTGGTTTCTGCCGATAGTGATTTGGCGATGTAACGTGGGCCATCGATTAATGTGCATGATCAATGGTCCATGTTTATTCGCCCATCGTAATCGCTCCTTCCCCCTGGTCCGTGTCGATAACGCTGATTGGTCACAACCAATTGCGACCCACCAATCCGATCATTAGCGATCATTGATTAGTGGTGTCATGCGCCGATAACCACTGGGCGCTTGTTCCGATTAGATCCACCGATGCGATCTGCGGATCAGATCTAGATCGTTGATCAACCAAATCAGATGGTTGTCATGCATTTAGACTGTTAAGCCTACGAGTTTAGATTTTTCATGGCTTTTTAAGAATTTTGCCTCCTGATAGTGTATTTTTTCCCTTCCAAGGGCTCTTTTACATGCAATAAGTGTGACTTCAAATCATCCTTAAGAAGGTTTTGAAGACTTTTGGGGCATACTTGGATCCTTTGGCATGATTTTTTAAGCACACTTGGAGACTTTGGGGCATATTTAGATCCATTTTTAGGCCATTTGCCTCCAAGGCTAAAATTGTCTCCTTCTGGGGATGAAATCCTCCCTGTGAGGTTTCAAGAATCATAGATCAATGCCTTTCCTGTATACAACAAGATCAAATCTTCCTCCTAGTGTTGCATTAGGCATGAAGTCTATTAAGCATGAACTAAAAACTTTGAAAACAACTAATCCCAAGGCTTGAAAGCCTTAACTGAAATAAATTTCGAAGAACAACCCATTGAATGGGCCATCAAAAACACACCCTTCCCTTTGATGCATCCCTTTTGAGAAAATAGTCACCAAACTAAAAATTGACCCTTTTTACCTTTCCATGAAAGGTTTCTTTCTCTTGGTCAATGTGCATAACCTCCAATTCATCAAATACTTTCAAAAGCTTGGAACACTTGATATTATGAGGTAGAGATGGTCTATATTTCATGTCCTCTCCATATGCTTTCATCGTTGGATGTTTTGATTGGGAGGTTTTGTACACCTGCTAAATGATAAGGTCTGCTTCACACTTTGTTGTGTCATTTGTGACCTAAAAAGTTAATATGAAAGATGAACCAATGCAATCTTTTCTGGGGGACACAAGGACTTCACCTATTCCTACAGCTCCCTTAGAGGAAGCCCCATCAAAGAACATGTCCCAAATTTGTGGGCCTTTTTCTCTGTGATTTGGAAAACTAATTTTCTTAAGCTGTGTAGAGGCCAACTGATAAGGCTTGGTAATGTCAAGACCAAAATTATCCATGAAATCCTTGGGCATTGGATCATGGTTGGCTTCAGTGTCCAGAGGGAAATTCTAAAGGATTATGTCATAAATAAACAAAGAAACATAGAATGATAGGGAGATGTCTTCACAGTTTTCAATCATTGGGCTGAGAATAACAGCTGGTTGGTCATCTCGTAGATTTACATAGTTAGTGGAATCTTGGATGGTTTTAGCCTCAAGAGCCTCAACGATAAATTTCTTGAAGGACTCATTCTTCACTGCTTCAATCAGGGGCATAGGTATTCTTGGCATCTCTATTTCTGATTGAAAACTGAAAGAAGAAGGGGAACTATCAAGGCCTCTTACCTCTATGGCTGGAGCTTTGAGAATGTTAGGATCAACTATTGATTTCTTTCACTTATTATCTTGTTGGTCTAAGATGACAACAACTTTATGCAGAGGAGTTTCTTTGACATTATTCATCATATACCTCTGATTATATTGGTAGTGATTTTTAATTTGTAGAATAGCTTCACCATCCCACTCTTGGCTGATCTGGTCATTGAATAATGACTTATCATAGGCAGCTTTGGTTAAAAAGGTGGCACTACCTTTGTCTTCCATACCATGGATCTCATCATCTTCCTCAAACTGCACTTCTTCCATGATTGCGTTCTGAAAAGGGACCTTCAGCCTTTGGTCTTCATTGGCCTCTTTGCTTCTTTGCAAAATCTACAACTGCTCATGAGGTCTTCTATATATATTTGGATTTGGAGGAGAAAAGGTATTATTAACCCTTCCTTTCCCAGAATGCTGCTCAAAGGATGATGAAGACTCATCCCTCTGTATCCTTCTTTCAACATTACCTTTAAGGTTTTTTGCAGCCATGATGTTTGGTTATACTTTCAAGGCTGCATCCTGCATATCAGCCAAAGTAGCACATCGCCTCTCCCTCAACAGTAAACATAATTTAGAATCAAAGGAACTGGCATAGATGAGTCTAGCAGAGGTAGTGGTGGGTTTTACTTCAAAAGGTGTCTTGTTGTACATGCAATTAAATCTCTTATTAAAATCAAATAGCAGCTCACCATTTTCCCTCTGTAAGTTCTCAAACTCAGTGTGTTAGTAGAGGAGATCTTTCTTATCCCCACAACGCTTCAGGAATGCATCATCTAAAGCCTCAATATCAGCTATAGATCTTAGGCTCAGTTCTCTGAACCATTTTCTAGCCTCTCCATCTAGGCTTTGAACAAATATTCTCATCCAAACATCATCTTCACTAATGTCCAGGTTATCAGCATAGTTATAGAATGATTCAAGATGTTCTTCACTTGTAACACCTTTAGTCTGAATGAAATTAGGCATATACTTTTGATATTCTTTAGTAAGCATGGCATTCAAAGGAGTGGGTAGTATTAGACGTCCATACCTAGTAGCTATGATTCTTTCCATTTTGGTGGGTGCTTGTGGTCCTGCCATAATCATGGTGGCTATATGGGTACTGGAAGTCTGAATGACAGAGGGTTGAGGAGTGATTGTAGGACTAAAGGAGTATGATGGATAGGAGGTGAGGTTTTCTTTGGATTTACAACAAAAGGAGAACCTAAAAAATAAGGAGCTTTATGAATCTCTAAGATATTTTCTTCGCTGCCAGTATTAGAAGCTATACTCTCAAGATGTATTTGTTCTACTGCAGGATTTTCTTGAAGAGATGTAGGAGATTATTTAGGTTTACCTGAACCTGATGCTCCTTTTTGTAATACCTTTCTTTCTTTGCTGATCCTTTCAGGGTCAGGTACTAGGTCAACTTGTGACTTCTGTGGATTTCTCCTAGTATTCCTCACAAACTAAGTTAGAACTATGATGTGGAGTTGCCAAAAAGGTTCGACCTCTAGTAGAGTCACGAGATAGATGCTTACAACTAGAAAAACTGTCTAGACTTTGTATATCATCAAAGATGGATCCATGTCGTTTCCTAGGGAAGCTAAGCTTCAATTTCCTCTCCCTAGCAGCAGCAACAATTATGTTAGAACTCCAGGAAACGCTCCTGGGTTGCATCTCGTAGATGCCTGGTAACATATAATCTTCAATATTGTTCTCATAACTATTGGAATGGATGATGGTTTGGTTCAAGTTAGATGACCATTTTAGCTCTATTCTGACTCAAGGCATGCATGAACACCCTCAACAACACAAGGCTTTAAACCACTAATGCTCAATAATTTGTACATTTAATGGATAGATGGAGAATAGTGACTACATTAGCATATTACATACATAAACATAAATGAATGACTAGCTACAGGCAGTAAAAGAGGATACTAATTGTACTGGTAGATGCATATATGAACACATATGAATGGTTAGCTACAGGAAGGAAAGAATCTTGCAAGTCTAAGTTATCAAAGAATAGATAAGATAACAGTTATCCAGCCTTAGACACAAATGAAACATGAACAAAAATGTTCAAGTGCAAGCATAAAATGGCAAAGAGAATGGATGTTGAACATATAAAGCCAAAAGAAGCTTGTATTTCTAGAATGGAGATGAGAAACTTGAAGGAACGGAGTAGGAATAATCTTCAGAAGTTGAATCTCTATTACATCTTACTAACATCTATTTATAGTCTGTTTACAATTCTCTTGAGCTCTTTAAAAGGCTCAGAGTCTTACTCCTGCTACGCATTGTTTAACTAATTTGATTCTCTCTAAGCAAGCACGGCTCAACTGTTTTCCTCTTATGACAGAGGAATAAATGCATTTAGATATTTTGGGAAGTTGTTGCGCTATCTGGGAGCTCTCCCATGCCAGGGATGCTCCATGATCATTCTGTTTGTTCTGGTTGTGTCGAGCTATCTATGCTCCTTGACTAATTCTATTTCGGGCTAGCTGTGCATGCTCCATGACTGTTTTTTGTTTAGGGTGAGCCATGCTGCGATGGAAGGGCTATCGGGCCTCTGTTTTCAATTTAGATATTTAGAATGATTGTTTTCTACTAAACGTAGAAAAACACAAAAATATTCTATGAATCCCGCCCATATCTATCCTTTTCGAACCCAAAAATTATTAGATATGGCTCCTTTTCATCTCAGGTCCGCCATTGCAGTGATACCACATCTCCATCATTCATGTGGGAGTCATAGATCCAATGGTGGTGATCCATTTCGGGCGCCTCTTTTATATTGGAGTTAACCACTCGGTGAGGGTGGTTTTCTCTCTCCTTTTCTTTGACATGTGGCAACAGTTGTATGACATTGGGTGGAGCTCAGCCTAAACCACTTAGCGCCTAGGGTCCATCCGAAATCCTGCTTTTTTTTACTTTTCCTTTGAATTTCGAAATATGCCTAGAGCATTAAAAACATGGGAAAATTGTCCTTGGCAGAACTCAAATATTGTATATATAACTTCCCGAACGCTTTCGGGTCTGGGCTTCATCGCAATTGCAAGGCCTCCAAATTTCCTTTGTATTTCGTCGTAATAATGAAAATACATAAAAACATTAAAATGTGGCCTTCCCTAGACCTTAAACATTATATAATATCATTCCCGAACCCTTTCGGGTCCGGGATTCATCGCTATCGGCACTGCCAAGGCTCCCTTTTTAATTTTCATTATATAACGCCAATTCGTCTTCGCCGATTGCGACCTGCTGATCCGATCATCGGCAATCGCTAAACCGCGGTGTCATGTGCCGATAACAACTGCCTGCCTGTGCTGATCAGATCCACCAATGCGATCCACCAATCATATATCAACTGTTGATTGGCGAGAATGGATGAATATCGTACATTCAAACTGTTAAGCCTGCAATTTTGATTCTTTCATGGCATTTTAAGCATTTTGGCTCATGATAGTGTATTTTTTCCCTTTCAAGGGCTCTTTGGCATGTGATAATTTTGACTTCGAATGATCCTTAAGAGGATTTTGAAGACTTTTGGGGCATTCTTGGATCCTTTGGCATGATTTTTTAAGCACACTTGGAGACTTTGGGGCATATTTAGATCCATTTTTGAGCCATTTTCCTCCAAGACTAACACACTTAATACAATTTTTATCTTTTAATCACTAAAAAATGTTATCCATTTTCAATGATGAATTTGAAAAAATAAATTTTCAATGCAACTAATCTAATGCATTTTCACAAAAGGTAAATTTTGAATGATAAGTTAAAACACATGTAAAATGATGTTTTCAATGATTTCCACACAAAACAACACTCAATCAATCGCACAACCAAAATCTCAATGAAACCAACAAGCAAAAAGCAATGACCTATTAACTAGAGACTCTAGAACTTGATCAAATTTCACTTCAAAGCCAATGAGACAATTTTGCAAATTAATCAAGGAAATCAATCAAAAGCACTGGCAAATTTAAGCATACTAGATGGGAAAAGACGTCAGGGGCCAAGATACAATAGATTCTAAGGCAGAAACCTTAAAAATTATCACATTTAAGGATTAATGTTACTTTAAATAGAAAAACATGTGCTGATAGGGTCATGAGCACTGCTTTTCATAGAAAAACTCATGTTGGTCGGGGTCATCAACACTACTTCATATAACGAAAACCGTGTTGATTGTTCAGCACAAAAAATAGTGGAAAAAAGGGTTTTAAGTGTGAATTTACATGTAGAAACTAGCATTGCAAGTGCGACTGTCACTAATAAAACTAGCATTGAGCAAGGAATATGGGAAGAAACAAAACAATTCAAAAAAAACAATCTAGACTTAGCACTCTAAGGTAGTGATCAGTGATTGTGTAGACCTATACTGAATCACACAAGTCGAGAAATCGGTGGTTGGTCAATCTAATCGAAGGACCAGATTAGCAAAATGGATGGAAAGGTTATAGCTTCTTGAGGTTGCCATTTTTTGTGTGTAGGTAAATCCTCTCTGTCTGATCACTCTAGCCCAATGAACGGGTCTAACAATAGACAAGATAATCTACAAGACACTTTCCTAGATTACTATCGAAATAAGAGAAGAGGAGGGAGACCTACCTTGCTCCGATGCTATAATTCTATAATTGGGGAAGAAGAGTAGCATAATCCTAGATTATATATAGGTGTATAAATCTATTGTATTTTTCAAAAGTATATAATGTGTAAGGGTAGGTATGAAATCAGTTTCCTCTATAGTATTTGAATCCTTCTCTGCTTTGAAGAAAATTATAACTTGAAGTTCCCATTTTATTTATGTAAAAAATTTGGCAAAATGGAAAAATGCATATGACAAAATGTAGGAATGTTAGTCATAGATTGTATCATCATGGTCTAATTAGAATAATTATGTTGGAGGAAGTACATAAAAAATGTGATAATTGTTATGCTTTCCTCATTCACAATAAGTTCATTGATGTGGGTATTGCACATGAGGAGATACCCAAGTAAGAAAATAATGTTTATGAACACAATGATAGGATTGATAGTGAATACCCTAGTCTTCATAAGATTGAAGATTTTCTTACGTATTGAGAATGTTATAGAAGAACCAAAAATGGACATGGACAACTTGCTATAGATGTCCATAGGAGAATTGTTAGGAGCATGACTAATAAGAAACATTCAAAACAAAATATTGAACCTCCATAACTAGCTACCACATGTCCTACTAAAGATGTTACTTCCTTGCATATTGAACCCATACCAACTGGGCATAGTCACATTTGATAGAAGGAGTTTGCAACTTCTTTGCTGAGGACGTATAGAACCAAATTTCCTAATAATAAGAATCTCATCTACCAATACGCTAAATCTACTAGACCATTAATGCCAATGGCTAATGACTTTGAAAATACTAGAAATTATTATGAGGTTGTAAAACCAACTATTTATTACACTACCTTCAACAATCCTTTTTCATCGAAATTAAGGAAGAAAATATAAAATATAAAAAAATTGAAGGTATTAATTGAAGACTTCAGAGTTTTGGATAGGTATGTGAAGAAAGAGAACACAATTTTAAAAACCAAAATTGCCTAGTTGCAAAGGGAAGTTGGGAAATTAATAGCTAAGAATAAAGAAGGATGAGCTACACTAGATGGTTCAAAATGCACTAAAATTTCTTCTCCGATGTGATTATCGTCACAAGGTTTCTTAACAAAAAATAAAGATTTGTTCAAGATTGCTAAAAAATGGCTTAAATGAAATCAGAATTTGGCACTGCATAACGAGGCTTTAGAAAAAACACTCTAGGAAGATAAGAGGATAAAAGGGGCCAATGTGAATATCTTAATTGGTATCCATTAATAGAATTGAATCACCGATCAATTTTTTTCTCAGTTTTGAATTTGCTTTATATGAAGACGCTAGCCACAATTAAATGAGGACATGAGAAAGATCAAGTGTAGGGGAGATGTCAATGCTCTAATTTGATTTCATTTACACTACCATCTACCCCTTTTCGATCATATAAAAACTTTCTTTAAATACCCCATTATCATTCCTTTTTTCCATTCTTTCAATCAAAAATACATTAAAGAACATAGAAGCTAATTGTGTTGTTTAGTTTATTCCTTTTCCATTATTTTTGATGAATTAGTGGGATTAAAGTTTGATTTACTACTAATGATGGTTTAACCAATTCAGGTGTTGTAACATACATAACGATTTGTTGTCACACCTTGTTGTTTGGCATGTCTGCATGCCTCTAAAATGAAAACCAAGATATGGATTTTCCTCCTATATGCCTCGAATGGCATGTCCATGAAAGAAGATCAAGATACAACGATGCATCCTAATATTGCATTACACAACCCAAGCATGGTATAATTTTGTCGAAGGATGCACCAAAATACCCCCTTTTCCCCATAAGTATATATACTCAATCTTTCCAAAATGTAAAACAAGGGATTCAATAGTGTCAATTGGTGTGTCATTTTTCACTATGTAAAAACTATATAAACTAGTGTGAAAAGTAATGTAGTAGAGTTGGTGATTATATATATAAGCTCTGTAATAATTTATAAGTTTTTAGATTAATATATCAATGTGATACATAGAGTAAATGATTATTTATTACTACACTTCATCTGTGATTAATATAAAGTGGTTGAAGCTAGTGTTCATAAACCACTTATGCCTCATTTGATCATAGTGTGTTAACTTTCCAATAAGTGTGAAAATCAGTTTATAGGGCCCTCAATTCAATCAAATTTTCTATGTTTTCTTTACTTTCTAGTGCAACATTGGTAGTTAGAGTGAGACTGTAGTCCATTTTCTTATTATTTTCATGATTGGTGTGTTCCATTCACTAGTGCATTTACTTTGTTTTGATTTCTTATCCTCTATTGTGTGTCTCCCTTATGTAGAGATGAGATCTCTCACTGATCTAGTAGGACCTCTAAAAAAGTACTTGTGTCATGGTAGAAAGGCTCAAAATTCAAAGTGGCAGAATTTGGATAAACTTAGCATAAGATTGAAGTGATCATGATCCTGATTCCAATCATGTCAACGACACTCGAATGTGAGCTCATATGAAGAAGTTCTAGCAAGTCAAATATCATGTTTGACTTCGATAGGTGGCAGGAGAAGATGATGTGGCAGAACTCCCATTGAATGGGGAAGCGACAAATGGCAGGTCGCCATTGGTCCCACATTTTGCTTATCGTTGAAGGTAGAGGTCAGCGGTTTCAAATCGGCTCTATACAAGAAACGTTATGCTATGATAATTGCATATCACAATCACAAAAGAGAAGTGTTTATGAATTGGCCCCCATAGGATCCAAGTTGTGATTACGATATCGCATATTGTGGATTAGAGGTCGATCAAGTGTCTAAGAAACGGCCACCGATAGTCACAATTGTAATGTGATGATCATAATCACACATCACAAAGGGAAGGAAATACATAATCGGCCCCCGACAGTCAGGATTGTGATTGAGATATCGTAATCACATATTGGACACACTGAATGCAGAGACCGTAAGATTTGTTGATTTCAGTGATTTGCGATTTTTGATATGGTGTATCGACATAGCTGAATTATGGTGTTCCTTTCATAGAACTCTTAGGTCTGTTAAAGTCATTGTTTTATGGAGTTATGCACCAATTCTCTAAGTTTAGGCCAGGAGTTTAGGGAATTAATGGGCAATTAAGAAGATAAGAAATAAATAGTAAGTGGAACTGATTTTTTGGTGCTTTTACTATGTTTAATAGGGTTGTACTTGTGCACTATTCTGGGACCCAGAATTTGTGTGTATTGAAACAAACCCGCCTGCTATAGTTTTCGTTTGTTGAGAACTGCCCAGCGATTGAGGAGTTAGCCATGAGCTTATAAAAAGGACTATCTCAATCGAAAAAATGGGATACGTCACAATAATTTATAAGATTAGTGCATACGGAAGTAAGCTGATGTGGCAGTAGGCTGGGACATCACCTTGAGTAGCAAGGAGGTTCCAAGAGGGTGCGGAAAGCCCGATTATTTGAATTGGGTGTTTGGAAAGGCATTTTTGCATTATTTTTCCCTAGGATTTAGGTGCTACTTTTTATTTCTAAATCTAGGATCTCCATTGTGCATGCATCTTCCAACTTGTAGTTATAAGGATTATAGATGAATGTTTCTTGTACTTTCATCTCTTTTTATTCCACTTAATGAGAAAATGCCTCCCCACTATTGAGCATGGCTAGGAGACATAGTCCAAATTGGTCAAAATCTGTAATCAAATCTTTGTGTGATGGTTTCATGCTTATCTTGTTATTTTTGCATTATTTTATGTTCTTTTAATTTCCATGGCTAATAATATTGGTTTCATGTAATTATGATGCATCTATAAGTACAAGGTCTTGGATCAAGTTTGGTATGAGAGAGGGTCTTTGTTGATGCGAATTTCATGAGTATATGCTAACTCAGAAAGAGTTGTTAAAGGTTGAAGGGATTCTTAAGTACATTGATCCCAAAGTAGGATGCACACAACGAAAAAGAAACATGGAAAAGGAAGAAGCTCATTGGGAAGAGGAACATAATTTCTGCAAGGTATTCTACAATATTGAAGAGAAAGTGGACAAGTTGTTTTTAGAGTATGAGAAGGCACTTGGGCATGAGAAGAAATATGTTGATGAAAGTGGATCAGAAAATCATGAAGGTGTTAAGAAAGAGCCTCCTCCATCTCCTTCTTCAAGTGATACTTCTCATCACTCTAATCATGATTACACACATACATCTAAGAAACCTTTCCTTTAACTATATGTAATGTCTGAATTGGCTATGTATGCTAAAGAATGTAATGAAGAAAAGCTCAACAATTGGATTAAGTATATTGAGGTCTACTGTCGAATTCAACACATCGAAGAAGATGAGGGAAAGATCCAGTTGGCATCCCTTCGACTGAGTAGCACCACTCTCATTTGGTGGGAGAGAAGATTGCGAGGCAACAAAAATGTGTAACCTTCTTTCTTCATGGTCAAATTTTGTTTCTATATTGAAGAATCGGTTTTATCCTCTGGGATATAAACAAAATAATTGATGGAATGGAAACACCTAAGGCAAAGAAGAGGGGGAAAGCCCTCTTGTACACATTGTGAGAAAGAGGGACATGAAGAAGAGAATTGGTGGAAAATGCACCCTAAGATGAGACCTAAGATGAGACCTAAGACAACTCCCACCATGCAAAAAATCATGAGTCTGAATTAGAGGAATATGAGAAGGTCCAACTGTGGCATTTGCATGAGGTATGCCAATTGGCCTGGGGTTAGATTCCAATGATGAAATGAAGGTTGTAGCTCTTGCGATCGCAGTGAATGGACCCATCGATTTGGGACTTGATTTAGGCAATGAAACAAAAGTTTCAATAGATGTTGCAGCAAATATGAAAAGGACACCCAATATGATATGGTTCTAGTTTCAGGTTAAGGACATGGCCTTAGAAAAGTTGCAGAATAACCACCTTGAGGTAAAAAGTGAATCTTCAATTTCATGTCCCTTTCATGACGATGATTTTGTTGTTTTTGAAAAATATATTATAGGTATCAGATCCAAATTGTTGAAGAAAATGGTGTATCAAGGGAAGGGCCTCGACGTTGATGGCTTGGGCATCATAAAACCCATCAAAGTGGAGGAAATGTGTCATCGTGAAGGACTTGGGTATGTCAGGATGGAAGTTGGGGAATGAGCTGAAACAGTGAGCAACCCACTAATGACAAATGATAAGGGAAGCTCATCACATTCGAGTTATACTGAGGGAGAAGTGGCTCTCCGTATTCTGAGAGACATGGTAGCCACACTAAATGTAAGAGAGGAAACAACCACTAAAGAATAGGTTCATTGAGAAAGAATATCGAAATAAAGGTACATAAGCAACAATAATACAACCAATGACAAAGAAGTGGTTCTTAATATTCTGAGAGATGTGCAATCCACACCAAACAAAAAACCAACAGAGGAAATTATAGCCACTGAATGGCCCCGAAGTGAAGATCATGTAGATGCGGAGAATTTGGTGTCTAGCATGACAATTAATATAATCAAATTACAAAATGTTAGTATAAGTGAATTGTAAAATATCAGAGAGAATGTTGGTCTACATGAGTTGGATGAATAGTTGTAGGGAGAGAGCATAGATTGCATAGTTATCAAAGTTGATGAAATTGGCGAAAATGAGGAGAGAGATGAAGACTATATCCTACCATTTATGTGTTAAAATAGGCTAATTACTCCCACATGAGGAGTTAGATAAACATAAAGAGTTAATTAACTCAGTGATTGAGTATTTCAGTGTTAGTCAAGTCGAGTTAAGTGGTAGACGTGTGGTTGCATGTGCATGCATGTAAAGGCTTGTTGTTATTTAAAAAGGATAAATACCCTTCACTGGGTTCATTGTAATCATAATGTCTTGTTTTATCAATAGAAGAGCAACAACTCATGTTTTTTTTGTGAATTCATGCTTTGTCTCCTCCCCCTTTCCAACAAATCGGTATCAGAGTGAGGGAGAATAGAATAGTAACAATTCGTGTGAGAGGAAAAAAAATAAAAATCTCATGGTTTGAGTATTAACGCATCCTATAGCTCTATAGAGGGCGCTATAATGTGTTCAAGCTCAGAGGAGAGCTGCATTAATAGTCAAAAGCTCGCCGAGATTTTCATGCATGCAATTTAGGCTTGTCTCCATCGCGATAATAGACTAAAGTTTCGATTGTGAATGCAAAAGGTGTTAAACACATACTCTCATCACAAGACGAGCTTTAGCACTGAAAAGGTTTTAAACCAGAAAAAGCAATAGCATTCAAAAGTTTTTGTTTGTTATATGTTAAAGGTTGAATTTATATGCATTGAATGGGAAGATGTGTTAAAAGTGCCACGTATAAAAGGCTTTTTTAAATTTGTAAGGGGTATTTTATAAAGTTTTTTTTTTGTTTCTATATATAGAGATTTTTTTTATATATAATTCTTTTTTATAAAAAAGATTTTTATACAAAAATAAACAAAAAGTTCTTTTAAAGTTTTCTTTTCAAAAAAAACTTTAGGGTTCTATTAAAAGGGGTATTTTTTTTTAATTTACAAAAATAGAATTTTAGGGTTTTTCCAAGGAGAAATTTTCAGAGAAAGATGGCTTTCTCAAATCTCCAACCCAAGTTCCCACCATTTATAGGGAAGGATTATGATGTGTAGGCCATTAATATGGCTACCATGTTTCAGACACATGATGTGTTGGATTATGTCCAGTTAGGGTTTTCAGAATCTAAGGATGAAGCAGAAGCATGAGCTCTTCGTAATGTAAAGAGAGAACAATGGAAGACAGACAAGAAGAAGAATGCACAAGCGTTGCATCTTATTTAGTGGGGAGTCTACCAAGCAGTGTTCCAGAATATTATGATCACGACTTCAGCAAAAGTAGCTTGGTATAGTTTGGTGACTAACTATTCAGATATGGCCAAAGTCAATATTGTTATGTTGTAGAATACTAGGAGAGATTTTGAAAGTCTACAGATGAAGGAGACATAAGAGATCGATTCTTTCATGAATCAGGTCATAACTGTTATAAATCAGTTAAAGATATATGGTGAAGAGATTAAAGATCAAACAATGGTTGAGAAGATCCTCATATCTTTGTCTACCAAATTTGATGTTGTGGTAGCAGCCATAGAAGAAGCCAAATATTTGGCATCATTGACAGTTGATAAGTTGATGGGATCACTTCTATCACATGAGGCAAGGATAGATAGAAATAAGGATTCCATTTCAGAGACTTATTTCAAAAGTCAGGTTTCTATTTCAAGAGACAGAGGTCAAGGCATAAGTAGATCAAGACGTAAAGGACAAAGCGCAAGATATGGTGGTCAGAGAGATGGATGAGAAGAGCATGAATATGAAAGTCGAAGAAACTACGGAAGCTTCAATAATAATCAAAGAGTTGACAAATCAAAGGTGAGATGTTATTATTGCAATAAATTTGGTCACTATGCTCATGATTGTAGGAAGAAGATAGCTGATCAAGGGAACAAGAGAGCTAATGTCACTACAAAGAGTTCTAACTCTATGTTCTTAGCATGTCATATGATACATGAACCGTATGCTAGTGTGTGGTTGTTAGACAATGGTTGCAGTAACCACATGATAGGAAACAAGGATTTGGTTGCAAATTTTGATCAATCTATGAAAATAGAGGTAAAGTTGGGGATTGACAAGACTATGGAAGTAGATGGCAAAGGAGTGGTCAACATTTTGACCAAGTAGGGGGAGCCAAATAAAATCTCATAGGTATATTATGTTCCTAGTCTTAAACATAATTTGTTAAGTGTTGGTCAATTGGAACAGAAAGGATACAGAGTTATCTTTCGAGGTCAAGAATGTGTTATATATGACAAGCCCCCAAGCAAGCAGCTGATAGCAAAGGTGCAGATGACGAGGAACATACTCTTTCCTCTAATTTTGAATTACAGTGGTTAGATCAGTTATTTTACAGTTGCATGTTTTAATGATTATTGGTTATGACACTTTTGATTTGGACACTTGCACTTTTCTGGTTTAACATTGTTGTTGCAGAAATAGATGGTCAGAGGATTACCTCCCATCAAAGAATTTCCTAGTACTTGTGAGTGTTGCATCTTGGGAAAGCAACATCGTGAAAGTTTTCCAAATGGATTTGCATATAGAGCAAAGCAACCTCTTGATTAACTTATTTCCTTCCTTGCAAGAAGACATCCTTTTTAAGGTTAGATTTGCTCAAATCAATAAGATACTTACTTGATGTAATGATCCTTGAAGTTTAACTTTAGATGGCTACCTTGAAGGAGCTTGAGGAAGCTTGAATACCCTTGACTGCTAGGAAACCTAAGATTTGCTTGCCTTATCCTTGAGGATTTGTTATTCAACTGAAGTAAGAGTATTCTTGATAACTTCCTCTTATAGATCCCTCACTTTGATAGATCTTGGAGTTTCAGAATGTGGATCTGAATTATGAATCTTGATTTGCCTTCAGCTTCAGCTCCCTTACCTCCCCCTGAATATTCTATATCATCCCTTTCTTGATCTGCTACCAATTCTCCAATACGATGTTGATAAATCTAAGCGCTCGATTAGTTAACTGCTTGTGAAATAATTTCGTTTTTTAGACAATTTAAATAAGATATTTCAAATGTTAGATATCATTAACTTCATCAACCATCTACCATGCATAATAAACAAAGGAACAATGACACAAGATATAGGCAGAAATGAGGGAAAAACCTCCCAAACATGAGAGGAACACCCATGGTAATTCATCTTATAGTTTCTTCTCTTGAAAAAATTTCCAAGACCAATAAAAAGACCCTTAAGACCAAGTGACTCCAAGATCAAGGCTAGAATATCATCTTACACATGTCTGCTTCACTTGCTACAATATGGATCAGATCTGCTACCAACACATGGATCATCTATTATGCTACTCCCTTCTCCTCTTCCTCCAATCTTGCTCTTGCTCAATATAGTCCACTGACCTAGGGGATCTTCTTAATTCTATGCTTAAACTAGATGATCTGACCTTTTGAGGCCACTGCTCAGAAACCCTAAATCAAGGTCTGAAACTGATACCTTTCTTCCCACAGGTGAGTGATCTTTTACACTAGAAATATTCCCCTTCATTCACCAAGCTAGGAGACTCCTTCTAGGCATCCAACCAGATTCTTTTACACTGCAATTAAGTCCTATACATGAGGAGTTCATGAAATTTAATGCTTCTCTAGATATGAACAGTACTTCAACATGTGTGGAGGGTTTTGGATCTCCTAGCCCTCCAAACCCTTCACTCTACTAGACATACTTCCTCGCAGAAATTTGTCTCCAAACTAGACCCAAAAATGATATTTTCCTTAATGTTGAGGGTAGATTGACCGATGTCCTACCTTCGAACATGAGGTAGACTTTTACGGCTTTGACTGTGGTTATAGATAGTCTTGACTACGACTCCTTTCTCCTCGTTATCCTTGCACCCACGAACAGTATCCTTCGCATAGAATAAGACCCAAATCATTAATGATCTGAATGCATGAGGAGAGGAATATTTATAGCGTTTGAGGCCTTCTTTTCAAGCCAACATGAACTATCTCTTAGCTGACTTTAATTTGACTTGATTATTCATTTATAAATATATTTTTATGTTGAAAAATATGTTTCTTCTATTGTATTTGTTTGGATGGATAATTTAGTAGCACTTTTCATCTTGTATTTGAGGGATTTTTTGACACATGATTCTACCGTTGATCTTGGAGTCATAGTTGTACATTTAAAGTGTAAACATTAATGACAAAACCTATCACCTAGAGCTCATAATGAAAGCTACAATGGTAAATAAATTTTTAAGCATGAAACCCATGAGTCAAATTCATAAAATATTTTTCTAGATACAATTTACATCATTTTCTTTGGAATGTGACATTATGAACACTGAAACTAGTTACGCTTTCTTCAACACATATGAGTGTCATGTTGAAGAGAGACATGCTACCTATACAAGAGATGTTTCACTTTCACTTTTGCCTCACCATTTCTAGTGAGTACCTATTTATTCTCACACAATATTGAAGAGGATACCATATTCTTGTCGTATAAGTTAATCCTTTGGATGAATCCATCCTAGTAAATTTAACGAGCCCTAGGAAGGAGTAGCTCGGCCTCATCATGGTGAAAAGTCTTACATAATTTATGTTTTATAAGTCTGATAGAGGTGAAACTTGATATCTTTTTCATGTTTAGACAGTTTGAGAAACAAGCTGAAAAGAAAACTCCCAAGGTCCCTTTTCGTAAATCGTCTCCTGAACCCAAAAAAGTAGAAAACAACATCCAAGAGAACCTCTTAGCCATATTCGACTAATGTTTTCCTTGTTCATACATTAGTCTCTCTCAACCCAAAAAAGTGTTAACCTTATACTGAGTAGACGTCATTTCATTTTCTCTTACAAGTTCAAAAGGACAAGTACTCAACAATATTTTCATAGTTTTACACAATATTGAAATGGGAACAAAATATGCTTACGTTTTTGTTTCATTTTACATAAGCTTGAAACAAGAAAAGAACCATGCTCATGACCCCTTGCTTCATTTCTTACCGAGATTGACACAAGTAAAATGACTCTTCTCATGGAGACCTATTTCATTTGTTAAAAATGTTGACATAGTAAAAGAACTATCCTCATATCCCTTGTTTCATTTCTTAATGATCTTGACATAGGATAAGACCAATGCTCATGGCGACCTATTTCATTTTTTGACAATGTTGAAATAGTAAAAGAACTATCCTCAAGGTCCTTGTTTCATTTTCTAACAAGCTTGTGACATGACAAGGAACTTTGCTCTAACACCTTTGATCAAATATCAAAAGAGGTTATCACTTCCATGAGGTTCTCATCAAATGGGAGAACAACGCTATGGAAGAAATACATGTCCAGGGATCCAAATGAAAAATAGGTCTCCAATGGCCCCAGTACATGATGCACTACACCACCTACTAGGTCATCAATAGATGTCGACATGGAACAGGTAGCCACATAATTAACCTGTGGGAGGGGTGATACCGCTTGCGTATAAGAACAATGTAGGGGTGATGGTTGACAGAGAGTTGATTTAGGACTAATGAATGTAAGTTGATCAATGATCACAATGTTTCCTTCGTGTGGGAAACACATCACTCGAAAGAGGGAAGAGACAAAACATAGTCACGACCAAGGAGTACATTAAAGTCCAATTGGAAATCGACAACCATCACATCTATATAGACAACATTTCCTCCCAAAGTAATATGCCACTTAGAAAGGATCCCTAATGGTGGACTGGTTCCTCTGCTAAAAGCTAACATATTCAAAGTGAGAACCTAAAGCTTGCCAAGTACTTGAGGACAGAATGCTAACAAACGTGCCCTCATATATGACTCTGCTAGGTACAACCAAATTATAAGCATGTACTGTAATATGGAAAGGCACATAATATGGAAGTTGATATCCTGCCAATTGAATCCAATCAAAATAAGTGATGAAAATACTCATAGGAGGTGTCGTAGGAACATGACAGTTTCCCTCTTTCTCTATGAGAATAGGAGAATTTCTCTCATGCACCTCAAGAATGAGAGGATTTCCCTCCAGTTCGTTTGAACTAAAGAAACTATAAGCGCTTGAATAGTATGAGGTTCACTCTCTACTAGAAAGGCATGGTTAACTGAAGGTGGAGTGAAGTCTACTATTTTATCGACCAATATTTGGTCGAGAAAGGACTCACGAGACTCACTTTTAGAGAGAACAGGGTTGAACAAAGAGTGATTTTGACCAATCACTTGATCAACTAGAAAAGGATGAGGGGAAAGCTTCTGATAATTAACCAGAAGATGAGGTTGAGAAGCTGTACATTTTTCCAACTCTTTGGAAGCCTCATCCATAAGAGGACAAATGTGAATGGGATGATTACCTTCACACAAATTACAAGGAAATTTTATTTCTCTTTTTCTCATGGACCTTATTGTTACTAGTTGAAGTTTTATCACCAACATGACATCCAGAGGCTGATGACAAAGGTCGATGTGAACCTATGGACCACACTTACAAGAATTTTGGAATAGCAGGACAATTCAGAAGAAGGTGGTCACCCTTACGTAACGTGTAAGGGAATTTTACTTTCCCGGGCTAGATGGAAGATTTGTCTATATTAGTTGCATCCATAGAAATGGTTGCTTGATTTCCCCCTCACTTATTTGTCTTCTTCTTCTTCTTTCTAGCTTCCTTGTTATTAGAATCCAAACTTTCACCAAGTGAAGAGGAAGAATGGGGTAAAGAAATAGGCAAAGAAGGTGAGGGGTAAACTTTAGGACCAACATGAGGTTGATGTTGTTCAAGTGGAGGAGAAATTGATTGAAAAGTAGTTTGGACACTTGAAACCTTCGAGGTTGAAAACAACCAAATGGGTAGGCCAATGGTTAATCTAGGAAGGGACAACATTTTTGTATAGGAAACATCAGTATTTCCAAAAGAAGGAAAAGAACTAGGATTCCCATGAGAGGGGTTTCCTTGACTGGTAGACTCAGGAAATGTTGCCATCATTATCAACCTAATATCTACCAAGGAGTATTTCCACTAGAAGGGTTTATTTCCTTGGTCAATTAATTGATTTTAGAAATTAATAAAACAAAATAAAAGAGGGGTAATCTAGGCAAGACGTTTTACCAAGTATCCATGAACCACAATATACAACTCAATTAAAACCAAGGACTTAAACCACAATATGCATGAAACCCACTAGGTTTCATGTATATGGTTTACAAGACAGCTGACTCGGTTACCTATGGATAAAGCATAGAAACCTAGTGGGTTCTCCCAATATATACTCGAAGGTATGGGTAGCACAAGACTGTGTTAGGATTGTCTAATGCATAACGTTTGGTTAGAGTGTTTTGATATACTTGCCATACTGGAGTGCCTCCGATCTACCCGAGAGTACTAGAGAACCTCCGATATAATTTCGTACTAGAATGGGATTTCACCCCCAGGATATAATGGAAGTAGTTAATGACAATTGTTAGGTTTATAGACACTGAACACATCTCTAGCCTAGACCTCTAAATTTTTGTGTTAATTTCCAAATGCTCCTTAGGTTAATTGAGGTAAATTTTCAATTTATCTTCAATTAAGTTTTGGTTTTATGGCTCAAAACAGTGTCACATGAATGCCTAATATCAAACTATATGAGGAAAGGAAAACTTTTCATTTCAATGAAAGCTAGAATAATTAAGGGAAGCAATAACAATCAATAGTTCATGAAACAAAATGAATCAAGAAAAATGCCTTTCACTAACTCTCACTTTCATCTTCCAAATGCAATACCAAAAGTAAAAATGATTTTCACTTTTCACTATTCTAAATGCAACTTTTTGGAAAGAAAGCTTGTTTTACTTTACTAAGATGCACTTATATGAATTATGATTTTGTTTTCTTTTTGAATGACTTGATGCACCTAATACTGTTTTTATCTTTCAATCACTCAAAAATATTATCTATTTTCAATGATGAATTTCATAAAATAAATTTTCAATGCAACTAATCTAATGCATTTTCACAAAAAGTAAATTTTGAAAAGCAAGCTAAAATAAAAATAAAATAAGATTTTCAATTATTTCCACATAAAAAAATGCTCAATCAATCATCAAAACCAAAATCTCAATGAAGCCAACAAGCAGCAAGCCATGACGACTAGAAACCCTAGAACTTGATCAAATTTCACTTCAAATCCAATGAGAAAATTTTACAAATTAATTAAAGCAATCAATCAAAAGCACTGACAAATCAAAGCATACAAGATGGGAAAAGACCTCACGGGCCAAGACACACTGGATCCTAAGGCAGAAACCTTAAAAATTATCACATTCAAGGATCTGTGCTACTTTAAATATAAAAACTTGTGCTGACATGGTCATCAACGCTACTTTTCATACTAAAACCCGTGTTGGTTGGGATCATCAACACTAATTTATATAGAACAAATCATGCTGATTTTTCAGCATAAGAAAACAATGGAAAAAATGGTTTTGAGTGTGACTTTACATTGAAAAACTAGTGCTACCACTGTGACTGTCACTGATAAAACTAGCACTCTCTGAAGAATATGGGAAAAACCAAAATGATTCCAAAAAAAAATCGACAGTTGGTCAATATAAATGAAGGATCAAATTAACGAAATGGATGGAAAGGTTATAGTTTCCCTAGGTCGCCATTTTTTTGTGTAGGTAAATCCTCTCTATTCGATCCCTCTAGCCCAATGAGTGGGTCTAACGATAGACGAGATAATCTACTAGACACTTTCCTAGATTACAATCGAAATAAGAGGAGAGGAAGGAGACCTTCCTCACTCTGATGCTATAATGCTATAATTAGGGAAGAAGAGTAGCATAATCGTAGATTATATATAGGTGTATAAATCTAGTTTTTTTTTTTTTTAATCAAAATTATATAATGTGTAACACGATGTATGCAATCACTTTCGTCTATCGCATTTTTATCCTTCTCTACTTTGAAGAAAATTATAACTTGAATTTCCCATTGTATTTATGTAAACACTTTAAAAAAATGGAAAAATTCATATGACAAAACCTAGGAATGTGAGTCATAGATTGTATCGTCATGGTCTAACTAAAATAATTATGTAGGAGGGAGTACATAAAAAAGTTGATCATTAAGATGGCTTCCTGGTTCACAATAGATTCATTGATGTGGGTATTTCACATGAGGAGATACCCAAGTAAGAAAACAATGTTTATGAACACAATGATAGGATTGATAGTGAATACCCTAGTCTTCATGAGATTGAATATTTTCTTACCTATCGAGAAATTTATAGAAGAACCAAAAATGGACATGGACAACTTGCTATAGATTTTCATAGGAGAATTCATAGGAGCATGACTAAGAAGAAACTTCCAAAACAAACTATTGAGCCTCTGTAACTAGCTACCACATGTCCTCCTAAAGATGTTACTTCTGTTATCACCCTGTAATTTTAAGGCTGTAGGAAAAATCACAAGAATGTAACATCAAACCAACTTTGGGATGGGAATCTAGCCCTTCCAATCCAAGAGAGGGCTCTCTCTATAAAATTTATCTTTGTTGCTTGAAAATATTAGACTAGTTATGACAATACTTGTGTTTTGGATTTAGGAAGATTGATTGTATTCAATTTAATTAGAATCTATTGGACAACGGAGTCAAAAGGTAAACTGGATGGTTGCATCAATTTTTCACAGAGTAAACTTAGGGCAAGTTAGGAATATTTACTGGATCTTTCAGAATAATAAGTGGATGATGGCAGAACTAAAGAGCATTTAAGAATTCTTTAGTGTGGTATTCAGTCCATCAGGAAAAACTGAAGAGCATTCAAGAACTGTTTAGTATTTCCTTCAGTAGAAAACATACAGATTAAAAAAGAAGCCAATATTCAAAAGTAAATCCTATTCATCACATTTTCTGTTTTGCAATTAGAAATTAGATTATTAGAGTGAAGAGATGATAGTGAAACACTTTAACATAAGAAAAAAATCACTAGTATTTAAGGCACAAGAATCATATGAATTGTCTGCTTAGTATTGATGCTCCATTGCTTTAAAAAAACTTACAATGCTCCAACATATCACTAATATTTCTGATCTCAGATAATCGACATCTAATACTTCAAAAGAAACATCTAATACTTCAAAAGCAGAATTATTTATACAAAATGTACAATTTTTTTACAATAAATTTTGTCTCTAACAGACATGACATTTTTTAGATTATAGATGAACTAAAAAGCTCTAACTTCTAGAGATTAATTGATCTAGTGGAATGTGTTGTGAAAATGTTTTTGCTATGGAAGTGGGAGTAAGTAGGATGTGGACCCAAATTTGTGGTTGTGCTGGAAGATGAACTAGCAGATGCAGATGTATCTCTCTTTTTCTTATTAATTCAATCAACTTCTTGCTATCCCCTGACTTGACAATTGAGACTTCCCTCACTATAGATGATCCTGTGACTGTGTGATTTTTTATTATCCTTAGTGCACAAAATTTTTGAAAATTATAATATATATAAATTTGATAATATTCCAAAATATTTTAAATGAAATTTATAATTAAATTTCTAGAAAACCATGTGTTGTTTCCCAATGTGGTTTTGTTTTATCTTTACATGAATTCACAAAACCATGTGTAGTTTTGCTTCTACTACTCCTTCCTCTGTAAATTCATTTTATCTATATGTAAATTCCTTTTAGCCTTGTAGAATACCTGGATGGTTTTGCAAAACCATGTGTTGATTTGTATGGCTGGAAGAGTATTCTCACTTTACTCTTTTACTTTCACATGCAACATGATTTTACACTTGTAAATTGATTTCACCTTAATCTTTTATCATGAAATGCTTTTACATGAATGTTCTCCTGTACATGAATTTCATGTGAAATTTTCCCTTTTATTTTCTTATAAATTTATGGCATCCGTGAATTTTATTTGACGTGTCACTGTAAAACCGTTTTACCTTTGAATTTCATTCAAAAACCTTAGTCTCATATTTCCTATAGCTATATAATTTTACCTCAAGTATGGTTTCACCCATAGCTCTCTAAAATATTACTTCATTTTCATATTTTTGTATTTCACCTGAAATTAATCCACCTTATATTCTCATAACATTTATAAGATTCAAAACGAAAACAGTGAATGGTTTATGACAACACTTTAATGTTGTAGGTGGTATTAGTTTGGAGCACGCAATATAATGTGGGGCTACCATGCAGCAAAAAGGTGGGCTGGGAAAACCACTAATCTCCTATGCCTTTTAAGTGTTAAGTGTTGGATGAGATGAGCTCGTGATATGGAATTTTAACCATTCATTTATTTTTACGAATCTCAAGGAAAATAAAAATGAAGTGGGTTTAATTCTTAGTGTGGGCCATTGGTTGACATTGTAGGGGGGAGAGGTAGTATATGATTGCAGGGAGAAGTTAATATAAATTCCAAAACTTTATATTAATAGGGCTTTCTGATGTAAGGGTTAAAAAGAGGGATTATATATATATATATATATATATATATATATTTATATATAGAAGAGAGAGAGAGAGAGAGAGAGAGAGAGAGAGAGAGATTACTTTATGGGATTTATCCCACATTCACAAGGGAACATTGTTCATGATGGTTTATATAAGCCCATAGTTACATTGTGTTCCAAAAAAATGAGCAGGCCACCTACTTGTACTTGGTGTTAGGTGTGCTAGACTTAGATATTTAGGTCGCATGGAGAAGGAGTAGGAGCTAAGCTTGTAGGGTTTTTTTTGATGCAAATTTCAATAATATCCAATGCTTTAAAACAAAAAGCTCATCAATATATAACCTTTTTGTCACACAAAGCTATTTTTAATGATTTGAAATAAGGTTTTCGGCTTCTGCTGGGGTAATATTTAGATGAATTAAAAAGGAAAGTGGGTAATAAATCAGGAAGCTTAGTAAAGGATGATGGAAAATGGAGAGCAAGCAGGGCTAGCTAGCAAGCCAAAATCTTCATTGTGAGAGCAACAAATAATATCTTAGTAATTAGATTTCATATAATTATAGGACCCTAAAATTGGCTCCATCTTGGGGATGGAAGTCTCGTTGGAGGTGCCAAGAACCGCAAATATCTGAGTTTATACATCAGTGCCTTCTCCATTGGGTTGTTCCCAAATCTGTAACCTATTCTATCAACTCTCAAACTGAAATAAAAACCACTCTACATACTGAACATTGAACTACACACTAAACTGAAAGTTGATAAGAAAACTAAATTTGAAACTAAGAAAAAAGGCTCAGAGTCCTATGCTTATTTACACCCTACTACCTACAATATACTGTGGAAAATCAGGCTGACTTAAATAATATAGAAATGCCAATGAAGCCAGTCAAGCAGCTGCAAAAACAAATGGACTGCTTGACTCATTGTCTGTAAACTCAGAAGTACAATTTGATCATGTGTCCACATAATCAAAGTTGTGATATATAATGGCAACTACTGATGTATTTGGTCCTTATAGAAAACACGTTTGAAAACTTGAACTCAAAAGACCCTCCATGTAATATGCTATAGGATCAACAAAAGCATAATGTATGATATTTGCTTCTAGGCCTTCAATGCCTAATAAATGAGATGTATCCTTAATATTAAACCATGAAACTACTTCTTTAGTATTGTACTTGAAAGCATAATCACCCTCAATCTGCCAGTCAAAAGGTAGTACAATTTCCTCTTGCGTTGGAGAAGGAATATTTTCCAAGAATTCTGTAGGATCTCGAAAATTATATGACTGGATTTGAGAATGAAAAAGTTAAATGCCATTTTCAATTTTTCAACAACTAACTCAAGAACACATATTTTCATTTCAGGAGAAAATTTTCTTAATTTGAAAATAAGGAACACAACTCTTAAAAATCCTTCATCAAGCTAAAATTCTAATAACTCATCCCTGAATTCATTTAAAATTTCATGAAATGAAAGGTTTGCCACAAACCCTGTCATCCTGTATCTCCATTAATACTTTCAAATATGGATTCTTTGGTTATGGAATCACTGTGAACTTTGAAGCTCTGGATCTTGAACAATGGAGTCACCAAGTGAAAGGTACAACCTTCTGGTGTCTAATCGTTGTTCACCATCAAGAATCAGATCTAAAGTTTGATGCACTTTTGTGAGGAAGGTAAAACGTTTTGTCCCTAGTATGGTCCCCACTATGTTATCACCCTGTAATTTGAATGTTGTAGGACAAATCACAAGAATTTAACATCAAACCAACTTCGGGATGGGAATTTAGCCCTTCCAGGCCCAAAGAGGGCTCTCTCTATAAAATCTATATTTGTTTCTTGGAAATCTTAGACTAGTTATGATAGTACTCATGTTTTTGGTTTCGGAAGATTGATTGTATTCAATTTAATTAGCATCTATTGGGAAATGGAGTCAAAAGGTAAACTAGATGGTTGCATCAATTTTTCACAGAGTAAACTCAGGGCAAGTTAGGAATATTTACTGGATCTTTCAGAATAATAAGTGGATGATAGAAGAAAAATAAAAAACTTCAGTAGAACTAAAGAGAAATTAAGAATTCTTTAGTGTGGCATTCGGTCAATCAGGGAGAAGTAAATAACAGTCAAGAATTATTTAGTATGGCCTTTAGTAGAAAACATACAGATTGCAAAGGTAGCCAAAATAAGGTACTCAAAATTAAATCCTATTCATCACATTTTATGTTTTGCAATTGGAATATAGATGTATGATTACAGTGAAAAGATGACATTGAAACACTTTAACATAAGATAAACATCACTAGTATTTAAGCCACAAGAATCCTATGAATGGTCTGCTTATTTTTGATGCTCCAATGCTTTAAAAAAACTTACATTGCTCCAACAGATCACTAAAATTTTTGATCTCAAACAATCGACACCTAATAATTCAAAAGCAGAAGTATTTATACAAAATTTACAAACTCTTTACAATAAATGTTGTCTCTAATAGATAAGACGTTTTTAGATTATAGATGAACTAAAAATCATTAAGTGCTGCACAGTAATAGTTCTCGTGGAATTTGTTGTGCAGATGTTGTTCCCTCATTGATAGTTGATACTGTGACTGCCCTAGTGTCACAAAATATTTTGGAAAATATATAATAATATATATATATTGAATAATATTTCCAAAGTATTTTAAATGAAATATAATTAAATTTCTACAAAATTATGTGTTGTTTCCAATCTGTGGTTTTGTTTTCTCTTTCTATGAAGCAAAAAGGTGGGCTAGGAAAACCACTAATTTCGCCTGCTTTTTGATTGTTACGTGCTGGATGAGCTGAGGGCACTATATGGAATTTTAACCATTCATTTATTTTTACAGATCTCCAGGCGAATAAAAATGAAGGGGGTTTAATTCTTAGTGCAGGGTGGGAAATTGTTTGGCTTTGCAAGGGGAAGAGGTAGTATAGGCAACATGCAGGGAGAAATTAATATACAGTCCAAAACTTTATATTAATAGGGTTTTGTGAAGTAAGAATATATATAAATAATATATATATATATATATAAATTAATATATATATATAATATATATATATATATTACCTTATGGGATTTACACCACATTCACAAGGGTGTTAGGTGTGCTAGGCTTAGGTATTGGGAATGCAGGTCGCATGGAGATCAAGTGGGAGCTAAGCTTGGTTATGTTTTATGCAAATTTCAATAAAATCCAAGGCTTTAAAATAAGAAGCTCAACAATATATAACCTTTTTGTCACACAAACCTATTTTTAATGATTTGAAAGTAGGTTTTCAACTTATGCTAGGGTAATGTTCACATGAATTGACAAGGAAAGTGGGTGATAAAGCAGGAAGTTGACTAAAGGGTGATGCAAAATGGAGAGGAAGCAGGGCGAGTTAGCAAGCCAAAAGCTTCATCATGAGAGCAACAAATAATATTTGAATAATCATATTTCCTATAATTATAGGACCCTAACAACTTCTTTGCATATTGAGCCCATACCAATTGAGCATTGTCACATTTGATAGAAGGAGTTTGCAACTCCTTTGCCAAGGAATTATAGAACCAAATTTCCTAATACTAAGAATCGCATCTACTAGTACACTAAATCTACTAGACCATCAATGCTAATGGCTAATGACTTCGTAAATATTAGAAATTATTATGAGGTTGTAAAACCAAATATTTATTATACTACCTTCAACAATCCTTTTTCATTGAAATTAAGGAAGAAAAGCTAAAATATTGAAAAATTGAAGGTATTAATTGAAGAGTTTAAAGTTTTGGATAGATATGTGAAGAAAGAGAACACAATTCTAAATGCAAAAATTGCCTAGTTGCAAAGGGAAGTTGGGAAATTAATAATGAGGAATAAAGATGGATGAACTACACTTGATGGTTCAAAATGCACTAAATTTTTTTCTCTGATGTGATTATCGTCAAAAGGTTTCTTAACGATTGAGATATTCATGGTTATGATGTTTTGCTTTCCATTGATATTATGATAGCATGAATGGTTATATATCTTATCTAACAATACTCTAATGATTGCATCATTTAAATAGTTAAGTTTAGTATCTGAATTTATGATGAGGGTAGTAAAGAATATTTATGTGCTCTACTAAAAGTATAATGATGATAAATTTGATAGATAGGTATATTTCTATGATGTTACGATGTTGACGGCTTAATGAATATGTATGTTTCCATTTATGATAAATGATGATAGCCATGAGGGATGTGTACCCTGTGTTACCTACTTCCGTTAGTTCAAGCTTATAATGGACAATGATGTGAATGACCAATAATGGTTAATGATGCTATTATGATAATGACTAACAGTGAGAAACCTTTTTGCTAATGATTTTTTAGTATGGCAGGAAACAATCAGAGGCACTCGCATATGACATGACGATGACAACTGGCACAGATTTGTTGCTTGACAAAATGACTCACATATGGGTGATGGGGTTGTATAGGTGGATGGAACTACGTTGGAGGGGTGGGACAGAGTCCTTGATCTCACCCACTAGCACTCCCGCCGTGACTTGGGCTGGAAGGGTTGAAACACCTTCGCCTTAAAGATTACGATGCCATGAGGGCAGGCCCCAAAGTTGGGTGGCTCATGAGGAACCTACTAGGGGGAGCACATGAAGTCAGATTCCTTGATCCCCGACACCATTAGTTTCACTATAGCAGGCAACATAAGAGACGATAGTGGTCTATGATGTTGCACGATATTTTCCCCTCGTAGTCACTGGATGCTTGAAGGGCAAGTGGTGTGGCACCCTTGGAACTTCCAGGGAAGTTCTTGAAGGGCACAACCAAACTTGGCACCCTTGGAATCATTAAAAATAAATAATAATAAATAAATATAAGTAAG
>APFE031709401.1:64261-113700 GCA_000404065.3 Pinus taeda
TTAATGTAGGAAGTAGATTGGGGATAAAATCTTGACTCATTAATTGACTCCAAGTAATAAACACAATTTAAGGAATAAAAGGGGGGAATAAAGAGACAAGTAGGAGAAGAAATAGGAATCTTGTGAGGTGAGGAAAATATTAGTTTTAAATAAAAATTTAAGTAAATAATTATGGGTGACACTTGCTGAGAGAATGACACATGGGTAGGTGAATAATCAAGTATTAAATTAAAAGAGAAATATTATAATTATGCATGACATGCCAAGTGTCACCTATGAGGACTCCTATAAAAGAAGGGGCAAGCCATGAGAGAAATGACTTTTTGGGAACCCTATTGTGGGATGGGTGATATGATGTGAAAACAGTGACTACGAAGCTATAGTGAGTTTGGTGAGGTAGAGGGCTTTTAGAGAGGGGACTCTTGAGCTAAGGTTGCTCCCCTCTGCCAGCTAGATTCTTCCTCCATTGTTCAACCCCATTGTAGCTCGTGGGTCCGCGGGGAAGAAGAGTACCCAAGGAGTAGGCTAGGAGGTAAACTGGTGGGTCTTGATTCGGATCAAGCGTGTCATCATACACTCACAGAAGTGACCGACAACGAGGAATTACCAGCGACAACAGAGCAAGCGGAGTCTCGCCTCTCCGGTGTACGGTACATGTGTATTTTGGTATTACTTTACCTTAGATTAAAAGTATATAAATGTGGCGTTATGTTCCTGGAATGAGCATCAGCGATGTGTGTGTTGATTGAATTGAAATCTCAATGTGTTTGTTTTCCGATTGTAATTGCTGTGAAAAAAAAAAATGTGCTTGATATATATATAGTTGTATTTGGGTCACTTCACTTTTTTAGCTGGGTTGTTACACTTGGTATCAGAGCACAAGTTGAACCCTTGAGGCCTATGGGCCCATGCATGCATGACTAGTTTTGTTTGCTATATGTGGATATTTCTCTGAAATCAATTCACTCAAGTTCAAAAAAAAAAAAAAAAAAAAACTGTTTCTTCCCAGCTGGCCATTCGATCATATCCAAGCAACACATAATATTCAATCTCCAAGATTTGTCAATTATAAAATTTGATACACCTTTCTTTTTACAGAGGTTTCCCATAGCTCTAGAAAATTTGCATATTAATTGTTGTACATTTGTCTATCCAGCCATCTTGCCAATTGTAAAATTTTGTATTGTTTTTTTTAACTAATTAATGCCATACATTCATAGAATGCTCAAAAGGATTTCCACAACAAAAACAATAAATCCAATTACATCCACTATCTAAACCCTAGGACTTCTAATTCAGAAGACACCGTGGCCGAAGCTCCATTCAAAGATGATCTTCAACCATACAGAAGAATATGAAAGCACGCCAAGATCCTAACAATTTCTTTAAATGCATGAGAAAATCTATAATCGATACATCTTTTGCCCTAGAATGCACAGGTTCGAAACCCCGGAAGTCGTATCAGAAACCAAAGAACGCTCCCGTGAGCATAAGCAACGTAGAAAATTTGAATCCAATGGGACACAACTCACATCCAGGATCCGAGACCCCGCTCTTGACCGCCGTAGTATTCTGATCAACGGAAGTATGCGGCACAGGCGTGAAATTTTTACAAAAAAATGTGATCTTCATCCCGCTGTAGCACCCGCCCCTGCCGTCAATGTAATAATAGCGCTTGGACACGTTGAGGAAAAAGAAATCCTTGCCGCTACGCCAGTTGCCGATTGTGTTGTCTGTTGTGCAGTTATCATAGCCCGACTAATTTACCTGAACCACATTGTGCTAATCTTTCTGGTACCTGAACGAGATCCAGTCAAGAAGGACGAAGTCTTGACTCTTAACCCAGTCGGTGTAGTTAATGTTGGGGTTCCATCCCCTGTTGCCACCGACAATGTGATCCATTGTAGACACATGTTGAACTATCGCCAAGAGGGTCAGGAGGAGCCAAGCCCCTGATAAACGCTTATTAGCCTCCATGACACTCTCAGATTCAGCAAATTCAGCTCCACTGTTATTATAAGTGGATGCTACAGGTTGTTTACAGCGACTGCGTGAGCCAAACGACTTTCGTTTTTACTCTAGGTTCTCCATAGACCTCGAAAATTGAAAACAATAATCTGTCTGGTCTTTTTCAATGAATAAGGAGCATGGAATAAACGGGACCATTCGTTCCTAGTTTGCCACAGGTCAATGGCGTACAATTTCGAGTAAGGGGCATTATATCGTTTCCTAGCCTTTCCGACCTGAATGGCCATCCAGACATTGAGCACTGAATATGCCTCAATAGCTAAGACTACCCACCCAAAGGCTGGAGGTAAATCAACCGCCATCCCTGTACCTTCACCGAATTCAGAAAATCGGGGATTCGTTGTGTAGCTGCGCCTGTTGTGTGATAGCCAAATTTCAAAAAAACCAAAGAAGGATCTCACCCAATACATTGACTTAGACTTCTATATATATGAATGTCGCTACTTTTCCAGTTTGATTTAGTCAGATATTTGTCAGTGCCTTTGTCCCCGGGCCGCGTCTCACAAATTTTCCACATTGCCATTGAACCGCATTATCAAATCAGCAGCACTGGGGACCCTGTGAATCCTTGCCATTGACTGCCAGCTCTTTACCTTTATCACTCGGTTCGTTTTAGAATTCAAGGAAAAAGAGAGTGCATACAACAATATGGAAACCATTAAAGGTCTTCCATTGAATGGGTCGAAAAAAAAATCAGAATATTTGTGATTGTGCCGAACTATCCTTACAAATTTGATCCGTTTTACAATGCAGAGATGATACAGGCAGGAGACATTAAGCCGAAGGTTAGGGAGATCACAAACTGGTTTCTCCTTTATCTAAATCAGAACAAAATATTAATGGATTGTGGCTTACATTCCTCGTAGCCCAAGAAAAGGGAGCAGTCCGGAGTTCGGATCTGTTTGTTCCTCCCATGATAAACATGAATGGCTTCAAACTCAAAATCTCCGGGTCACACATCCCTTCTGTTATAGTTTGATTTTGACCGAGGAACACAGTCTGCGATTTCTTCAGTGTTTCGATGGCAATGACAAATAGCTTGTATTTCTTATACTCGGTAAATTGACACGGTGGAAAATGGTACGAAATTGCATGATAGAAAACCCGAGTTTTGTTTCATTTCCTCTACGCAATGGTGGAAATTGGAAACGTCGAAACTCGTGATTTCTGGAAAAACCATTGCCGAAACATGGTTCAAAATATTTTTGGCATGCGAAGGTGTATTGAATTTTAACCAACATTTCTGTAAATCTTGCTGGAATATTACGATTTGCACAAAACATGTCTCGAATCAGGTTTATCTGGGTATCTGTTCTCTTATGCCAGAAAATATCGATGATCGGGTTCATTTCGGGATGAAATTGCTTAAGCTAGTTTCGCTTTTGAGTTATCAGTAAATCACACTGGGAATCGCGAAATTAAAGAATCCAGTAACAGGAAATTTGGAGCATACAAGCTGGGGGTAGGTAGGTTGCAGTAACGCAGCTTGCAAAACTAGGGTTAAATACAAAGGATTTGGCGGTGAGGAACATATCATGGACGAAGATAAACGAAAGAAGAAGAACAAAAAGAAAAATAATAAATCCAACAAATCTTCAGAAGAATTTGCTGTAAAATTAGAGGGTGCTTCTCTAGATGAAATCCAGGGTTTACAAGGCAGAAATACGAGTTCAATTATTAACGATAAGATTATATCGGCTACAGAGTTAGAATCAGAAAAGAACGGCCATAATGCCCATGGACCAGCTGATATTTCTTCACGTGAACACACGACTGAACTGGAGACAAAAGATTCTGAAAAGACTGAATATAATGTGGAACCCTTTACAGCCAAGACGGATGAAGAAACGCAAGAGTACTCTGAAACGAAGTACATTGATCAAAGGGAATCTCAGTTATGGGCAGATTGCAGGGCTCTCAGGTGTGCAGGCGAAGGAGTTTTTCTCTGGTTTCCAGTCAAAGTCATTCGTGTTGATATACCCAGCACTGGATTCATCTACTTCGATGTTGCTGTGATTTACAAACAACTATCTCTTTCTTTATTTGAAGACCCTCCAGATTGCCACGATAACATATCCTATGTGCCTAGAACAGCCCTTCAGTAACACTGCACATTGCAAGGTGTGCTTTCTTTTACCTTTTCTTTATATATATAAGCAATCTGGTTCAATTGTATTTTCCATTCCCTCATCCACATACTATATGCATAGCCACCACATGGGCCACTGCATACCAAGTTACCAACTTTTTGCAGTCGCTAATAGTCCTTGCATTATTCATTTGATATATGGGAATTCTAAGTAGCTGGGTGTTTGATGTTAACCTCTGTGCTTTCTGAAACATAGATATAGGTTCTTGCTTGAATTTTAGCTTAGTAAGTGTTTATAACTTTATTATATTGGCTCTGTCTGTGATCATTTTATGATGTAATCAATACCATTCCTCTGATTGAATGTGTGTATATTGTGAATCCTAGAGTGGCAATTGACTGCACGCCACACTGCTGTCTCAGAAACATCGGGTATTTGTTTTTTTTTTCTCTGCTGATAAGCAACAAAATCTAGGTTGAATTTTTTAAAGCCCTCCAGTTTTCCTTGAATTTTCTCCTTATCACTTGTGTGTAACTCCCTGCAGAAAATCATGATGTCAGACTCTAATTCACCAAGGAAAGGAAGGATTTATCTTTTTGAAATTTAACACTTTTTCCCTTGGATTAAATTATTTGATGTACAGAGAAAGGAATACATCACCTTCCTATGCATAATGATGAAAACAAATTTACTATATTTGGTTATGATATTGCATCAAAAAATGGTAAACAAATGTTGTTATTACTTTCATAACTCCTAACGAATTTTGTTTTTTTTATCAGGTATATTTTAAACACAGCAGTTGACTTGTACAGTTAGTAACGTCTACATTGCCTTTCTTGCAAACTAAAATAAGCTTGTGCTTTTAGTGTTCCATATTTATCATGGTATTTTCATGTGGCAGTTATCATAATCTTTTCCATAATTGACAACTGGAGACTTTAGACATATTGCTTTGGCCTTTCATGACTGAAACATGTCTTTTAAAAGGCCAATTACATTGACTGGTTGAGTGCTGTCAAATGAAAGAGAATATCCCTAGTGGTTAGACTACTGTTATCATCAACATAAATGGCATTGTTAATTGTTTGTGATTCCTGTCACACAGTAACAGGAAACATAGATTGTGCACGTGTTTCTGCCTACACCAATAGATCTACATTTTTGCACCTGAAAATTGAAGTCTTTTTATGATCATTAACCTACTTTGAGCACAACAATATTAAAAGTCTCATTTTCGTTCTAGGTTTTTTGTTATTTTTGTTATACTATGCACTTCGAATGAATATGAGATTTTGAATGAATCTGTGTTTAAATTTTCATAAATTGTTAAATTGAGTTCAAATTATTTTATGGACACAGTAAAGTAGTGGGTTCTGTTGGTTATTATTCAGATTATTCTTCTAGAATTAACCTTTATCCATGGCCAGAATCTACCCGCATGAACTTATCTGTGTTGACAAGATGAAGTTCACTCCTGGATCTACTACTCAACAAGGATGTGCTTGCAGAAACTATTGCTGCAATATGTCTGATATCATAGTATTGCATTGCGTGTTGCCTGGTCTCAAACTCCACTTTCATTTCATGGTATTCTGGCCTGCCTTCTATGTGACTCCTTGACCAGGATTGGTTTTGAAGTTCAGAAAGGCAAGTTGAGTAATACCCTTCAATTCCACACTCTTACAACGTACCTCTAATCATAGTCAATCGTGCTTTGAGAGTGAGGACTAAGCATTGGATGAACATAGAATTAAACATGCCTTAACAAAAAAAAATTGATTTTTCTATTGATTCTATGAAAATAATGGCGTTTTGTCCACAGTTTTGGTTTTGCCTATAATTGTTGCATAAATTAACTTATGGCCAAGGTAGATCATCCCATACCTATTCAATAGTGTATTTACAAACCATATACTCTGTTATAGTAATGGTGGAACATTTTATTTTTATTGTCGAGTGGATTATAAGATTAGAGATAGAAATTGGTGTATTTCGCTTTTGGTGGCCCAATTTATTGTTAGATCAAGGATACATATTTCTTCCTAGGAAGAAAATTCACTTTTCATGAACATATCTATAAATCCTTGTCAAATCATTTCTTTGACGGGTAGAAACACCTAAGATCTTTAATAAATTCTGCTAGACAAGAGCAGTGTGGGAAATATTACAACCTTGATTTTATACAGAAAGACTCTGAGATTCTTTAGGGTAGCACATCTCCTATTGGATCTCTGTAATTCATTAGATATCCTATTTAGGACTACTGTGCTAGATTCTCCATTTCTATATCGTTGGATCTTAAGAGAGGCTCTGATATTTCCTTCTCATTGCCTTTCATTTGATAATCGGTTAGGGTTGGCATATTACCATCATTGTAAACTTGGCACACATTTGAGATCAATCTATTTTGAAGACACACAATAGTTGCTTCTAAATTATTTGCCTTTCCTGACTGTCGTTTCTATAATTCATGTAATAATTAAAATTCTTTATCTTAATGAATCAAATTTGAAGTATATCCAATCATGGATAGTTGAATTTGAAGAATATTCAATCATATCTAATTGTTTTAAATTTGAAGTGCATCCAACCATGGATAGTTAAATCTTTTGCATATCCAATCAAACAACACTATTTTAGAGCCTTAAGAGAGAATATAAGGTTTACAAAAATTGGTTAAAAGGAAACCCCATTGGTCTACTTTTACAAGAAAGAAATGTCATTCATATTCGTGGTTTATTTCGTTGGTCAAGCTTGAGAATTCTAGAGCTTAAGATCTCCCTTTGCAATTAGATTGGATTTGTTTAGTTGATATTTTAATGTTTTAATTAAATATTGGGGGTGGATATTGTGGTTCATTGGTGATTAGAGGTGAAAGGTAAATATTATTTAATATATTGTGACAAGGAATGTAGATTGTCTTCTTTATTTTGAGCATTGTTATTGTGGTTCAGTAGCAATTATGAGATGAAAGGTAATATGTTCATATTTATGTAGCACTAGATTATTCAAAGATAGGTAAAATGCTTTATGATTGTTTTGTTTCTTGACATTTTCATCTCAATGCATGAATCATAATTAGGAGAATGCACTCATTTAAATAAATAATACTCACTTAATAAATACAAATTAGATTACTTAATAAACTTTTTCACTCAAGTAAGCTACATTAGCTTTAATTCAACATATCATTGGTATGATAGGAGCTATTCCTTAGCTAATGAACAGCCATGGTTCTTTAATTTTTAAACCATCATCTTTAGATTCATTGTTGTGAAGTTGAGGTTGAAGCAAAGCTTCCCCACATTCATGGTTGGAATCTCTAATAAACTTGTGGGCATAGACTAGTGTACATTGACCTAGGGGTATTCAAACTAGGTTCATATGGTAGAGAATAATAAATGGTTGAGCTAAACCCTTGGGATATCTAGATTTTTATTTCCATAGTAGTGGATGTTGACTTTTGTATGTTGGCAGATACGTTTTTCTTAGGCCTCATGTCTAGGAGTGAAAAAAAAAAAAAAATCACCCTCAGTGTCCTTAAAACACTTGCTCTAGTGTGAGCAAGTTGCTTATGTAACTTAGCCTAGTGCAGACCTGAAACTGTTATTCTTCTAGGAGATGAAGAAGGACATTGTAAACTTTGTAGCGGGATGATTAGAGTGTCAACAAGTAAAAGTTGAGCACACACATCCCATAGGGTTATTGAAACCCCACAAGATACCAAACTCTAAATGAGAAAGTATATCAATGGATTTCATCATGACCACATATTTTTAGTGGTAGACATGTTGACCAAGAGTTCCCATTTCATACCAGTTAAGACTACTTATAAGGCACCATAGATAGCTAGATTTTTATTGATGACAATTTGAGATTACATGGAATGATAAGGAAGACCATATCAAATAGGGTAGTGGTGTTTACAGAAAGGTTTTGGACCAAGTTAAGGTTCAATGGGCTAATCATAATCCCATTTCAACCACTTAGGAGGATGTCAAGGAGATGAGTTATCATTTTCCTTCCCTATTCTTGGGACTTCGGGACGAAGTCTATTGTTAAGAGTGGGTGTATGTAGTGCCCCACTCTAATTGACAAACTCTGATATTAAATTAAACTTGATATAGCCTTAGGGCTTATACTTTATTCTTTGAGGACCTCAGGTTGAGGATTTGGACTCATGACACTATTATCAATGATTGAGATATTCATAGTTATGATGTTTTTCTTTCCATTGATATTATGATAGCATGAATGGTTATATATCTTATCTAACAATACTCTGATGATTGCATCATCTAAATAGTTAAGTTTAGTATCTGAATTTATGACGAGGGTAGTAAAGAATATTTATGCGCTCTACTAAAAGTATAATGATGATAAATTTGATAGATAGGTATATTTCTATGATGTTACGATGTTGACGGCTTAATGATATTTCCATATATGATAAATGATGATAGCCATGAGGGATGTGTACCCTATGTTACCTACTTCCGTTAGTTCAAGCTTATAATGGACAATGATGTGAATGACCAGGAATGGTTAATGATGCTATTATGATAATGACTAACAGTGAGAAATCTTGTTGCTAATGATTGTTGAGTATGGCAGGAAACAATCATAGGCGCTCGCATATGACATGATGATGACAATTGGCACATATTTGTTGCTTGACCAAATGACTCACATATGGGTGATGGGGTTGTATAGGTGGATGGAACTACGTGGGAGGGGTGGGACAGAGTCCCTGATCTCACCCACTAGAACTCCCACCGTGGCTTGGGTTGGAAGGGTTGAAACACCTTCGCCTTGAAGATTACGATGCCATGAGGGCAGGCCCCAAAGTTGGGTCGCTCATGAGGAACCTACTGGGGGGCGCGTATGAAGTCGGATTTCTTGATCCCCGACACCATTAGTCTCACTATAGCAGGCAACATAAGAGACGATAGTGGTCTATGATATTGCACGATATTTTCCCCTCGTAGTCACTGGATGCTTGAAGGGCAAGTGGTGTGGCACCCTTGGAATTTCAGGGGAAATTCTTGAAGGGCATGAACAACTTGGCACCCTTGGCATCACAATTAAATTGTTAAGGTGGCACCCTTGGAACTTCTAGGGAAGTTCTTGAAGGGCACAACCAAACGTGGTACCCTTGGAATTTCAGGGGGAAATTCTTGAAGGGCATGAACAACTTGGCACCCTTGGCATCACAATTAAATTGTTAAGGTGGCACCCTTGGAACTTCTAGGGAAGTTCTTGAAGGGCACAACCAAACTTGGCACCCTTGGAATCATTAAAAATAAATAAATATAAGTAAGGAATGAAAACTAGGTAAAGTTACATCAAGGGAAAATGATGATTGGAAACCAAGGAAATTAAATAAAAAATAAAACGTGGAATAAGGAGGATCATAGGAAGAAATAAATAGAGTACCTTAAAAATTCTACCCTCCCCATGTTGGAAAATGCTAGGTAGATTAGGTGGTTTAATTAGAAAAAAGCGGAAGGCAAACATATTGTAAGGATAAAGATTAAACCTAAACCAATTAAACTTAATTATGAAAAGAGGAAGGTGAATTAAAATAAGAAAATAAATTAAATTTAGAGAAATGTAGAGAATCTCCATGTGGCATCAACCAACATAAGAATATCCCTCTAAGAGATAACCTGAGTTAATGTAGGAAGTAGATTGGGAAATAGGAATCTTGTGAGGTGAGGAAAATATTAGTTTTAAATAAAAAGTTAAGTAAATAATTATGGGTGACCCTTGGTGAGAGAATGACACATGGGTAGGTGAATAATCAAGTATTAAATTAAAAGAAAAATATTATAATTATGCATGACATGCCAAGTGTCACCTATGAGGACTCCTATAAAAGAAGGGGCAAGCCATGAGAGAAAGGACTTTTTGGGAACCCTATTGTGGGATGGATGATATGATGTGAAAGCAGTGACTACGAAGCTATAGTGAGTTTGGTGAGGTAGAGGATTTTAGAGAGGGGACTCTTGAGCTAAGGTTGCTCCCCTCTGCCAGCTAGATTCTTCCTCCATTGTACAACCCCATTGCAGCTCGGGGGTCCGCGGGGAAGAAGAGTACCCAAGGAGTAGGCTGGGAGGTAAACCGGTGGGTCTTGATTCAGATCAAGCGCGTCATCATACACTCATAGAAGTGACCGACAACGAGGAATTACCGGCGACAACAGAGCAAGCAGAGTCTCGCCTCTCCGGTGTACGGTACATGTGTATTTTGTTATTACTTTACCTTAGATTAAAAGTATATAAATGTGGCGTTATGTTCCTGGAATGAGCATCAGTGATGTGTGTGTTGATTGAATTGAAATCTCAATGTGTTTGTTTTCCGATTGTAATTGCTGTGAAAAAAAAAATGTGCTTGATATATATATAGTTGTATTTGGGTCATTTCACTGTTTTAGCTGGGTCGTTACAAAGAACCCTGCATATCATTCAAAGACAAAGCACATTGATGTTCAATATCACTTTGTGAGGGATACGATTGCTACACGAACACTGCTATTTACCCATACTTCCCCATACATATAAATTCCATTATAATTGGCATCACTAACTTTTCAGATGAGTCGAAGAAGAAGAAGGGGAAGTATGGGTAAATAGTAGTGTTCGTGTAGCAATCGATGCATTGCTAGTAGTTATAAATTGCCAATAAAAGGAAAGCGGGGATGTGGGAATGTGCCCTATCTTTCACAAAACATATTCAACGGAAGAATTTGTAAAAAAATTACAGTGCACACATAGTTTTCATGCAAAGTGCATTCTGTTATGGTTTGATCATAAACATTCATGTCTAAGACAAGCTTGTAGTTCTCAACTTAATCGATTTAATATTAGCGAACCAAGTTGAATATTAGTTTGTAATTCTCAGTTTTCTTATATTATTATAGAATGAAAAATATGTGGATTAACTTAATGTTACAATTTTAGATTGTTATATTTACACGGTGAGGGGTTCCCTCTCGGAGCAGTGAGGGATTCTCTCCAGGAAGAAGTCCTTTAGTTGTGGTTCTTTCTGTGAAGAATTTCCTTAGTTGTTACTATCAATTGAATCTTGAAATCAAGCGTTCAACTTCTTCATTCTTTGACAACAATTTTCAATATTTACCATGCGGATTTGGTCCAACTACCAACATACTTTCCTCTTCTGCACATCTAGAGTTCACATATCTCTTATTTTTGTTCTATATTTTTATAAAGTGTTTTCATTTATCAAAGTACAATGTCTTATTTATATAGCTTTGATATGTCTACAACATCTTTCATTAATCACAAATTTTGAGATTACTATGCAACCTCAACAAAAGTTCCATTAGTATATTCGCTGATTGGAAATAATAAGTATTTCTCTGAGTTGGACATGGATAAGATATGACATTGGAGGTCTATCTTACGAAATTATATTCCCACAAGATCTGTGATCACGTTAGTCTCATTTCAAAATTTTAAATGACTTTCTTCATAAGCCTTCAAATAGATTTAGTAATTGCAGAAATTTCAAGTGTTATTTAGGAACCTCATAGAAATAATGTCGGAGATATATTTTGGAGAAAAATAAAGATATTTTTAGAAATTTGAGTAACCATAGATAAAATTATTTTATCTCAATGTAGATAATTTTAACCAAAGAAAATCTGGTTTTTTAGAAGTGCCTTTTTTATATACTCCTATATTTTTTAATTTTTTAAAATGTTTTTTCCCACTTTTATTTGAAATTAACAATACTGACCAGAGAAAACAAAAAAAGCAAGAACCTCCATAGTGTAGGTTCCAGTTTTTCTAACCTCATTAGAATAAACAAATTCAAGTATTTTAATGAGCCAGATTGGTGGACTTCTATAATATGGTCCAAGTTTCTTTAGTCATTGGGATGGTATTGCATCAAAATTCAAGAGTCCAATCCTCATAATGATATCATTCAAATTATATTATTGATCTTATGCAATGACTGGAACTTTATGAGCTTCATGAAGGATAGATTGTGCTTCAAACCCCCTGTGCCCCCCCCACTACATAATCGACGCAACAAAGGGGGGCTCCACCCCCCCCGATTAACTACGTGGGCTAGTCATGGAAAGAATATAACACAACCCAACATTCTCCCACTTGCTTTTTTCTTTCCACAGGGGGCCACAAGAGAGCTTAGTCATTTTTCTAGCCCTGAAATGCCCATTGTCTCTGTACACCAAAAGAACTTCTCATAGATCACAAATTTTTTCAATGCATCTGCAGTATTCTTGAAAGTGTCCACCTTTACCAGCAACACATTTTTGTCTTATATCATATCCATCACAAAGTGATATTGAACATCAATGTGCTTTGTCTTTGAATGATATGTGGGGTTATTTGCCAATAAAATTACACTTTGGTTGTCATAGTCTATCCTTATAGCTCCCTGCACTAACCCCATACTTGAACACAATCTCTGCAACCAAACTGCTTCCTTGCTTGCATGAGTGGCTACCATGTATTCTGCCTCTGTAGTTGATAGTGCCACTACAGATTGTTTCTTACTCATCCAATTGACTACACCTCCAAATAACACATACCCACTTGTAGATCTTCTCTGATCCAGATCTCCAGCCCAGTCTGCATCAAAGAAGCCACGAATATCCAACATTCTGTCCAATCTTGATCTTCCTTGGTAGCACAATCCATAATCACTAGTGCCACGTAAATACATGAAAACTCGCTTCACTGTTGTCTAGTGCTCCTTCCCTGGCTTTGACATAAACCTGCTCAATGCTCCCAGTGCATGTATAATGTCTGGTCTAGTATAGAGCATTGCATACATCAAGCTATCGGCTACACTTGCATATGGAGCATGGGACATGTCCTCTTCCTCTTCTTGTGTCTTGGGACACTATTCAGTAGATAACCTCAAACCTACAGGAATAGGAACCTTCACCGGTTTACTATCTTGCATATTAAATCTCTGCAGTATTGTCTCGACCTACTTCCTCTGGTTTAACCAAAGCTTCCTCTTTTCCCTATCTCTTTTAATTTCCATGCCCAAAATATAGTTTGCAGCACTAATATCTTTCATGACGAATTTGTAGGACAATTGGGTCTTCAAATCCTAGATAATTTCTTTGTTATTTCCAACCAGCAACATATCATCCACATACAACACTAGATAAATAACATAGTCACCAATTAATTTAAAATACACACAATGATCTGCTTTGCTTCTGGTGAAGCCAAGTCCCCATATAAATGTATCAAATTTCTGATACCACATCCTTGGTGACTATTTTAACCCATACAGAGACTTCTTTAACTTGCATACTAGTTCTTTCTTACCCTTCACTACAAACCCTTCAGGTTTCTTCATGTAGATCTCCTCTTCCATATCCCCATGAAGAAATGTTTTCTTCACATCCATCTATTCTATCTCAAAATCAAAAGCAGCAACAACAGATAAAAGTAATCTAATATAAGTTACCTTGTCAACAAGAGAAAGAATATCACCAAAATAAATTCCCAACACCTGGGAATAACCTTTTGCTACCAACCGAGCTTTGTATTTATCCACTTTTCCTTATGTGTTTTTCTTCTTTTTGAACACCCATTTGCTACCAATGGGTTCCCTTCTAGCTGGAAACTCCACCAAATCCCAAGCCTCATTTTTGTGCTAATATACCACTTCATCAACCATGGCCTCTTTCCAGAGTTTTCCATCCTCTAAATCCACTGCTTCCTTCACAGTTCTGGGATCATCATCTGTAACAGACAAAACAAAATTTGAAAAGAAAGCAGATAGACTATACCTTTTTGGCTACCTTCCTTCCCGAATTCATCTTATCACAATATCACAACCATAGTTTATGGTCTTCATCTTCTGATTCCTCTTCTACCATAGAGTCTGATTCTTCCTCCTTTAGCTCAAACTCTATCTTCTCAAGTTCCTTTGGTTGGACTTCATGTTTAATAACATCTTTCACCTCTTTGAACACCACATCTCGGTTGTACACATATGCATCCTTTGGAACATGTACATATGCATCACATCCAAATACCCTCAGATGTGAAAGAGACGGTTTTTTACCAGTCCATACCTCTTGTGGAGTCTTATCCTCCAACGTTGATGAAGGTGACCTATTGACGAGGTAACATGCAATATCCAATGCCTCTACCCAGAATTCTTGTCCTAACCCAACAACACTGAGCATGCTTCTTGCCCTCTCCATCAACGTCTTGTTCATTTTTTCTACAACTCCATTTTACTGAGGTGTATATGGAGTAGTCTTCTACTGTGTTATACCACACTTGTTACAGAATTCTTCAAATTCCTTGCTGCAAAAAAATCCACCATTATCTGTCCTCAGAACTTTTATCTTCTTCTTTGTCTGATTTTCCATGAGATCCTTAAATTCTTTAAACCTGTCAAAGACTTTAGACTTCTTCTTAAGGAAATATATCCATGTATTCCTTGAGAAGTCATCTATAAATGATACATAGTACACAGACTTACCCAGTGATGGAACCTTCACAGGGTAAGTCTGGACTGCTTGACTCATTGTCTGTAAACTCAGAAGTATAATTTGATCATGTGTCCACATAATAAAAGTTGTGATATATAATGGCAACTACTGATGTATTTGGACCTTATAGAGAAAACACGTTTCAAAACTTGAACTCAAAAGAACCTCCATGTAATATGCTATAGGATCAACAAAAGCATAATGTATGATATTTGCTTCTAGGCCTTCAATGCCTAATAAATGAGATATATCCTTAATATTAAAACATGAAACTACTTCTTTAGTATTGTACTTGAAAACATAATCACCCTCAATCTGCCAGTCAAAATGTAGTACAATTTCCTCTTGCATTGGAGAAGGAATATTTTCCAAGGATTCTTTAGGATCTCGAAAATTATATGACTGGATTTGAGAATGAAAACGTTTAATGTCATTCTCAATTTTTCAACAACTAACTCAAGAACACATATTTTCATTTGAAGAGAAAATTTTCTTGATTTGAAAATAAGAAACACAGCTCTTAAAAATTCTTCATCAAGCTAAAATTCTAATAACTCATCCCTGAATTCATTTAAATTTTCATGAAATGAAAGGTTTTCCACAAACCCTGTCATCCTGTATCTCCATTAATACTTTCGAATATGGATTCTTTGGTTATGGAATCACTGTGAACTTTGAAGCTCTGGATCTTGAACAATGGAGTCACCAAGTGAAAGGTACAACCTTCTGGTGTCTAATCGTTGTTCACCATCAAGAATCAGATCTGAAGTTTGATGCACTTTTGTGAGGAAGGTAAAACGTTTTGTCCCTAGTATGGTCCCCACTATGTTATCACCCTGTAATTTGAATGTTGTAGGACAAATCACAAGAATTTAACATCAAACCAACTTCGGGATGGGAATTTAGCCCTTCCAAGCCCAAAGAGGGCTCTCTCTATAAAATCTATATTTGTTTCTTGGAAATCTTAGACTAGTTATGATAATACTTGTGTTTTTGGTTTTGGAAGATTGATTGTATTCAATTTAATTAGCATCTATTGGGAAATGGATTCAAAAGGTAAACTAGATGGTTGCATCAATTTTTCACAGAGTAAACTCAGGGAAAGTTAGGAATATTTACTAGATCTTTCAGAATAATAAGTGGATGATAGCATAACAATAAAAAATTTCAGCAGAACTAAAGAGAAATTAAGAATTCTTTAGTGTGGCATTCGGTCAATCAGGGAGAAGTAAACAACAGTCAAGAATTATTTAGTATGGCCTTTAGTAGAAAACATACAGATTGCAAAGGTAGCCAAAATAAGGTACTCAAAAGTAAATCCTATTCATCACATTTTATGTTTTGCAATTGGAATTTAGATGTATGATTACAGTGAAGAGATGGCATTGAAACACTTTAATATAAGATAAACATCACTAGTATTTAAGCCACAAGAATCCTATGAATGGTCTGCTTATTTTTGATGCTCCAATGCTTTAAAAAAACTTACATTGCTCCAACAGGTCACTAAAATTTCTGATCTCAAACAATCGACACCTAATAATTCAAAAGCAGAAGTATTTATACAAAATTTACAAACTCTTTACAATAAATGTTGTCTCTAATAGATAAGACGTTTTTAGATTATAGATGAACTAAAAATCATTAAGTGCTGCACATTAATAGTTCTCGTGGAATTTGTTGTGCAGATGTTGTTTGCTCATTGATAGTTGATACTGTGACTGCCCTACTGTTTTATTATCCATTAGTGTCACAAAATATTTTGGAAAATATATAATAATATATAATATTTGAATAATATTTCCAAAATATTTTAAATGAAATTTATAATTAAATTTCTACAAAATTATGTGTTGTTTCCAATCTGTGGTTTTGTTTTCTCTTTCCATGAAGCAAGAAGGTGGGCTAGGAAAACCACTAATTTCGCGTGCTTTTTGATTTTTAGGTGTTGGATGAGCTGAGGGAACTATATGGAATTTTAACCATTCATTTATTTTTACAGATCTCCAGGCGAATAAAAATGAAGGGGGTTTAATTCTTAGTGAAGGGTGGGAAATTGTTTGGCTTTGCAAGGGGAAGAGGTAGTATAGGCAGCATGCAGGGATAAATTAATATACAGTCCAAAACTTTATATTATAGGGTTTTGTGAAGTAAGAATATAATAATATATATATATATATATATACCTTATGGGATTTACCCCACATTCACAAGGGAACCTTTTTCATGATGCCCACCTGTGCTTGGTGTTAGGTGTGCTAGGCTTAGGTATTGGGAATGCAGGTCGCATGGAGATCAAGTGGGAGATAAGCTTTCAGGGTTATGTTTTATGCAAATTTCAATAAAATCCAAGGCTTTAAAACCAGAAGCTCAACAATATATAACCTTTTTGTCACACAAACCTATTTTTAATGATTTGAAAGTAGGTTTTCAGCTTATGCTAGGGTAATGTTCACATGAATTGATAAGGAAAGTGGGTGATAAAGCAGGAAGCTGACTAAAGGATGATGCAAAATGGAGAGGAAGCAGGGCGAGTTAGCAAGCCAAAAGCTTCATCATGAGAGCAGCAAATAATATTTGAATAATCATATTTCCTATAATTATAGGACCCTAACAACTTCTTTGCATATTGAGCCCATACCAATTGAGCATTGTCACATTTGATAGAAGGAGTTTGCAACTCCTTTGCCAAGGAATTATAGAACCAAATTTCCTAATACTAAGAACCGCATCTACGAGTACACTAAATCTCCTAGACCATCAATGCCAATGGCTAATGACTTCGTAAATATTAGAAATTATTATGAGGTTGTAAAACCAAATATTTATTATACTACCTTCAACAATCCTTTTTCATCGAAATTAAGGAAGAAAAGCTAAAATATTGAAAAATTGAAGGTATTAATTGAAGAGTTTAAAGTTTTGGATAGATATGTGAAGAAAGAGAACACAATTCTAAACGCAAAAATCGCCTAGTTGCAAAGGGAAGTTGGGAAATTAATAATGAGGAATAAAGATCGATGAACTACACTTGATGGTTCAAAATGCACTAAAAAGTTTTCTCTGATGTTTTTATCGTCAAAAGGTTTCTTAACAAAAAATAAAGATTTGTTAAAGATTGCTAAAAAATGGCTTAAACGAAATTAGAATTTGGCACTGCATAACCAAACTTTAGAAAAAACAGTCTAGGAAGATAAGAGCATAAAATGGGCCTGTGTGAATATCTTAATTGGTATCCATTAATATAATTTAATCATAGATCAAGTTTTTTCTCAGTTTTGAATTGGATTTATATGAAGATGCTAGACACAATTACATGAGGACATGAAAAATATCAATTGTGGGGGAGATGTCAATGCTCTAATTTGATTTCATTTTGACTACCATCTACCACTTCTCGATCATATAAAACCTTTCTTTAAATACCCAATTATCATTCATTTTTTCCATTCTTTCAATCGAAAAGACATTCAAAAAGATGCAAGGTAATTGTGTTGTTTAGTTTATGACTTTTCCATTATTTTTGATGAATTAGTGGGATTAAAGTTTGGTTTACTACTAATAATGGTTTAACGAATTGAGGTATTGTAACATACATAACGATTTGTTGTCCCACCTTGTTGTTTGACATGTCTACATGCTGCTAAATGGAAAACCAACATATGAATTTTCCTCCTATATCCCTTGAGATTCTTCTCATCCATCAAAGTTGTTCCATACCAGGCAAAGCATGCATTGTTCATTAGTCAAACTTATGGTCAAATTGTTCAAAGAAGATCAAGCTACAATGATCCATCCTAATCTCACATTACACAACTCAAGCATGTTATAAATTTGTCGAAGAATGTACCAAAATACCCCCTTTTCCCCATAAGTATATATATTCAATGTTTCCAAAATGTAAAACAATGGATTCAATAGTGTCAACTTGTGTGTCATTTTTGACTATGTAAAAACTATATAAACTAGTGTGAAAAGTAGTGTAGTAAAGTTGGTGATTATATATATCACCTCTGTAATCATTCGGAAGTTTGTTAGATTAATATATCAATGTGATACAAAGTAAATGATTATTTATTACTACACTTCATCTCTCATTAATATAAAGTGGTTGATGCTAGTGTTCATAGACCACCTTTGCCTGATATGATCATAGTGTGTTAACTTTCGAATAAGTGTGACATCGGTTGAGAGGGCCCTTAATTCAATCAAATTTTCTATGTTTTCTTTACTTTCTAGTGTAACATTGGTAGTTATAGTTAGATTGTACGTTTTCTTATTATTTTCATGATTCTTTTGTTACATTCACTAGTTCATTTACTTTGTTTTTATTTCCTATCCTCTATTGTGTGTCTTGCTTACATAGAGACAAGATCTCTCACTGATCCAATAGGATCTCTAAAATAGTACCAGTGGCATGGTAGAAAGGCTCAAAATTCAGAGTGGCAGAATATGGATAAAATTAGAATAATATTGAAGTGATCGTGATCCTAATTCTAACGATCTGAATGACACTCAAATTGAAGCTCATATGAAGAAGTTATAGCAAGACATATATAATGTTTGACTTGGATAGGTGGCAGGAGAAAATTACGTGGAAGAACTCCCATCGAATGGGGAAGTAACAAATCGCAGGATGCCATTGGTCCCGCATTTTGCTTATCATAGAAGGTAGAAGTCAGGGGTTTCAAATCAGCCCTACGAAAGAAAATTTGGGATGCGATAATTGCATATCACATTCACAAAAGTCATGTGTTTACGAATCAGCCCCGACAGGATCCAAGTTGCGATTTCGATATCACATATCATGGATCGTAGATGGATCAAATGTTTACGAATTAGCTGTGAGAAGTCACAATTTTGATGTAATGATTGCAATCACACATTGCAAAGGGAAGGTAGTACATAATTGGCCCTCGGTGATTAGGTTTGCGATTGCGATATCAAAATCGCATATTGAGCACACAATGTGCAGAGACCTTCAGATATGTCAATTCCAACGATTTGTGATTTTTGATATGGTGTATTGACACTGCTGAACTGTAGATTTATGTTCATAGAACTCTTGGGTCTGTTAAAGTCATAAGTTTAAGGAGTTACGCACTGATTCTATATGTTCAAGTCGTGGGTTTAGGGAATTAATGGGAAATTAAGAAGATAAGAAGGAAATAGTAAGTGGAACTGTTTTTCTGTAGTTTTACTATGTTTAACAGGGTTGTATCTATGGATTATTCTTGGACTGATAATCTTTGTTTATTGAAATAAACCATCCTGCTATACTTGTCGTTTGTTGAGAACTTCCTAGGGATTGAGGAGTTAGCCACCAACTTATATAAAGGACTATTTGCGTCTAAAAAAGGGGGTACGTCACAAAAATTTAGAATATCAATGCATACAGTAGTAACCTGACTTGACAGCAGGCCAGGATGTCACCTTGAATAGTAGAGAGCTTCTAAGAGGGTGCAGAAAGCCTGATTATTCGAATTAGGTGTTTGGAATGGCATTTTTGCATGATTTTTTGCTAGGATTCATGTGCTACTTTCTGTTTCTGAAGCTAGGCTCTCCATTCTTCATCCATCTTCTAGCTTGTAGGTATAAGGATTGTAAATGAATGTTGCTTGTACTTTTATCTCTTTTTATGCCACTTAATGAAAGAAGGCCTCCCCACTGTTGAGCAGGGCCCGAAGATGTACTCCAAATTGGATGGACTCCATGTAATCAAATATTTATGTGACGGTTTCATGCTTATATTGTTATTTCCACATTGTTTTATGTACTTATAAGTTCCATGGTTAATAATCTCAGTTTCATGTAATTATTATGCATCTACAAGTAAAATATCTTGGATCATGTTTGGTATGAGATCGGGTTTTTGTTGATGCGAATTTAATGAGTATATGCTGACCCAGAACATGTTGCGAAACGGTGAAGGAATTCTTAAGTCCTTCAATCCTGAAGCATGACACACACAACGAAAAGGAAACATGGAAAATGAAGAAGCCCATTGGGAAGAGGAACATAATTTCCGCAAGGTATTCTAAAATATTGCAGAGAAAGTGGACAAGTTGTTTTAAGAGTATTTGACGGTACTTGGGCATGAGAATGAATATGCTGATGGCAATGGATCAAAAAATCATAAAGGAATTATAAAAGAGCCTCCTCCCTCTCCTTCAAGTGATAGTTCTCATCACTTTCATCACGATTCCAGACATACGTCTAAGAAACCTTTCCTTAAACTATATGTAAAGTTTGACTTGGCTATGTATGCTGAAGAATGTAATGTGGAAAATATCAACAATTGTATTAAGTATGTTGAGGTCTACTATCGAATTTAACACATCAAAGAAGATGAGGCAAAGATCTAGTTGGCATCCATTTGATTGAGTAGCATCGCTCTCATTTGGTGGGAGTGCAGATTGCAAGGCAACAAAAATGTGGGTAACCTTCTTTCTTCATGGTCAAATTTTGTTTCTACATTGAATATTTGGTTTTACCCTATGGGATATAAACAAAAAGAATTAATGGAATGGAAACACCTAAGGAAAAAAAAGGGTCAAAATGTGAGAAACTTCACTGAATAATTTAGGAAAGAAGCATTGAATTTGAGCATTACATTAGATTCACTAGAGATTATAACTAATTATATCAGTTTATTGCATAGTTACATATGGAATTGATTATTATTGTTCGAGCCACCTACTAACGATGAGGTCTATATGAAGGCCATGCATCTTGAGAGCATGGGGGCACATGCAAGAAATTACTACCCAAAAATATCCACAAAAACTAAGAGAAGAGGGTGAAAACCCTCTTGTACAATCACACATTGCAAAGGGAAGGTAGTACATAGTCAGCCCTCGACGATTAGGATTGCGATTGCGATATCACAACCGCATATCGAACACACAATGTGCAAAGACCTTAAGATATGTCGATTCCGACGATTTGTGATTTTTGATATGTTGTATAGACATCGCTGAATTACAGATTTTTGTTCATAAAACTCTTGGGTTCGTTAAAGTCGTCAATTTAAGGAGTTACGCACCAATTCTCTATGTTTAAGCCGCGGGTTTAGGGAATTAGTTGGAAATTAAGAAGATAAGAAGGAAATAGTAAGTGGAACTAATTTTTTTGTAGTTTTACTATGTTTAACAAGGTTGTACCTATGCATTATTCTTGGATTGAGAATCTTTGTTTATTGAAACAAACCATCTTGCTATACTTGTCGTTTGTTGAGAACTTCCTGGGGATTGAGGAGTTAGCCGCCAACTTATATAAAGGACTATCTACATCTAAAAAAGGGGGTACGTCATAATAATTTAGAATATCAGTGCATATAGTAGTAACCTGACTTGGTAGTAGACCGAGATGTCACCTTGAATAGTAGAGAGCTTCTGAGAGGGTGCAGAAAGCCTGATTATTCGAATTGGGTGTTTGGAATGGCATTTTTGCATGATTTTTTCCTAGGATTCATGTGCTACTTTCTGTTTTTGAAGCTAGGCTCTCCATTCTTCATCCATCTTCCAAATTGTAGCTATAAGGATTTTAAATGAATGTTGCTTGTACTTTTATCTCTTTTTATGGCAGTTAATGCAAGAAGGCCTCCCCACTATTGAGCAGGGCCCAGAGATGTAGTAAAATTTGGACGAACTCCATAAAAAAATCTTTGTGCGATGGTTTCATGCTTATCTTGTTATTTCCACATTGTTTTATGTACTTCTAAGTTCCATGGTTAATAATCTTAGTTTCATGTAATGATGATGCATCTACAAGTAAAAGATCCCGGATCAAATTTGGTATGAGAGCGGGTCTTTGTTGATGCGAATTTAATGAGTATATGCTAACCCAGAACATGCTGCAAAAAGGTGAAGGAATGCCTTAGTCCTTTGATCTTGAAGCAGGACACACACAACGAAAAAGAAACATGGAAAATGAAGAAGCTCGTTGGGAAGAGGAACATAATTTCTGCAAGGTATTCTAAAATATTGCATAGAAAGTGGAGAAGTTGTTTTCGAAGTATTTGAAGGTACTTGGGCATGAGAATGAATATGCTGACAATAGTGGATCAAAAAATCATAAAGGCATTATAAAATAGCCTCCTCCCTCTCCTTCAAGTGATAGTTCTCATCACTTTAATCGTGATTCCAGAAATATGTCTAAGAAACCTTTCCTTAAAATAGATGTAAAGTTTGACTTGGCTATGTATGTTGAAGAATGTAATGCAGAAAATCTCAACAATTGGATTAAGTATATTGAGTTCTACTATCGAATTTAACACATCAAAGAAGATTAGGCAAAGATCCAGTTGGCATCCATTTGACTGAGTAGCATCGCTCTCATTTCGTGGGAGTGCAGATTGCAAGGCAACAAAAATGTGGGTAACCTTCTTTCTTCATGGTCAAATTTTGTTTCTACATTGAAGAATTGGTTTTACCCTATGGGATATTAACAAAAATAATTAATGGAATGGAAAAACCTAAGGAAAATAAAGGGTCAAAATGTGAGAAACTTTTTAGAAGAATTTAGGAAACAAGCATTAAATTTGAGCATTACATTAGATTCACTACAGATTACAACTAATTATATCAGTTGCTTACATAGTTACATATGGAATTGATTATTATTGTTTGAGCCACCTACTATCGATCAGGCCTACGTGAAGGCCATGCATTTTTAGAGCACAGGGGTGCATGCACAAAATTACTACCCAAAAACCGCCACAACAACTAAGAGAAGAGGATGAAAGAACTCTTGTACACATTGTGAGAAAGAGTACCACGAACAAGAGAATTGGTGGAAATTGTACCGTGAGCTAAGACCTAAGAAGAATTACATGAAGGAGAGGCAGAAGAAAATTGCCACCATGCAACAAGATCATGAGTCTGAATCAGAGGAATATGAGAAGGTCACTACTACAGTATTTACACCAGGTAGACAAATTGACCTGGGGTCATATTCCGGTGATGAAATGAAGATTGGAGCTCTTGGGATCGCAACAGATGGACCCATCAATTTGGGTTCTGATTCAGGCAATGAAACAAAAGTTTCAATAGATGTTGCACCAAAGATGAAAATGACACCCAATGTAGCATGGTTCTAGGAACTTGAGGAGATGAACCCAAGCATTCAAGTAGAGAATGCTAAGCTAAAGAGACTCCTATAGCAAGAATAGAAGGAGAAACAAAGGTTGGTATTCCTGTTGCAGGTTAAGGACATGGCCTTAGAAAAGTTGCAGAATAACCAGCTTTAGGTAAAAAGTGACTCTTCAATTTCATGTACCTTTCATGATGATGATTTTGTTGTTTTTGAAAAAGATACTACGAGTATCAAAACTAAATTGTTGAAGAAAATGGGGTATCAAGGGAAGGGCCTCAACATTAATGGCTAGGGCATCGTAAACCCCATCAAAGTGGAGGAATTTCCTCATCATGTAGGACTCGAGTATGTCATGAAGGAATTTGGGGGATGATCTAAAACAACTAGCAACCCACCAACAATAGATGATGAGGGAATCTCATCACATTCTAGTTATAGTGATGGAGAAGTGGCTCTCTATATTCTGAGAGACATGGAAATCACACTAAACATAACAGGGGCAACAACCACTGAAGAATGGGGTCATTGGGAAGGAATATTAGAAGAAAGGAACAAAAGAAATAATAATACAACCAGTGACAGAGAAGTGGTTCTTAATATTTTGAGAGACTTGAAAGCCACACTAAATGCAAACCCAACAAAGGCAATTACAACCGCTGAAAGGCCCTGAAGTGAAGATCAAGTAGATGCTGAGAATTTAGTGTCTAGCATGACTATAAATATAATCAAACTATAGAATATTAGTAGAAGTGAATTGCATGATATCAGAGCGAATGTTGGTCTACATGGGTTGGACAAACAGTGGTAAGGAGAGAGGATAGATCACAAAGTTATGAGAGACGATGAAATTGGTGAAAATGAGAAGAGAGATGAAGAATATCTCCTAACATTTACGTGTTAAAAAAAGATAATTACTCCTACATGAGGAGTTATCTAAACATAGAGAGTCAATTAACTGAGTGATTGAGTGATTGAGTATTTGAGTATTAGTCAAGTCACGTTAGGTGATAGATGTGTGGTTGCATGTGCATGCATGTCAAGGCGAGTCGTTAGTGGAAAAGGGTAAATAACATTCACGAGGTTCATTTTAATCATCATGTTTTGTTTTATCAATAGAGGAGAAATAATTCATATTCTATGCATGAATTCATGCTTTGTCTCCTTCGCCTTTCAACAAATTGGTATCAGAGTGAGGGAGAATCGGTTAGCAGCAATCCATGTGTAAACCACGTATAAAAGTTTAATAAGGGGTATTTTATAATGTTTTTTTTTGTTTTTATATATAGAGATTTTTTTATATATAACTTTTTTATTATTATAATATATATAATATATATATATATATATATATATATATATATATATAATATATAAAAACACAAAAAGTATTTTTTTAGTTTTTTTTTTTTAAAAAGCTTATGGTTCTATTGAAAGGGATATTTTTCTTGAAAAAAATTACAAAAATAGAATTTTATGGTTTTTTCAAGGGGAAATTTTTGGAGAAAGATGGGTTTCTCAAATTTCCATCCCTAGTTCCCACCATTTACAGGGAAGGATTATGATGTATGGGCGATTAAGATGGCTACCATGTTGCAAGCACATGATGTTTGGGATTATGTCCATTTTGGGTTTTCAGAACCTAAGGATGAAGCAGAAGCACGAGCTCTCAGTAATGTAAAGAGAGAATAATGGAAGACAGACGAGAAGAATGCATAAGCGTTCCAGCTTATTCAGCAGGGAGACAACTGAGCAGTGTTCCAGAAGATTATGATCACATCTTCAGCAAAAGTAGCTTGGGATACTTTGGTGACAAACTATTCAAGTATGGCGAATGTCAATATTTTTAAGCTGTAGAATACTAGGAGAGATTTTGAAAGTTTGTAGATGAAGTTGAAAAAATACATCGATTCTTTTATGAATCAGGTCATAACTGTCATAAATTAGTTAAAGATTTATAGTGAAGAGATTAAAGATCATAGAGTGGTGAGAAGACCCTCAGATCTTTGTCTACCAAATTTGATGTTGTGGTAGTAGACATAGAAGAAGCCAAAGGTTTGGAATCATTGACAGTTGATGAGTTGATTGGATCACTTCTATCACATGAGGCAAGGATAGACAGAAATAAGGATTCCACTTTAGAGACTGCTTTCAAAAGTCGGGTTTCTATTTCAAGAGACAAAGGTCAAGGCAAAAGTATATAGAGAGGCAGAGGATGATGCAAAAGATATGGTGGTCACAGAGATGGCCGAGAAGAGCATGAACATGAAAGTGGAAGCAACTATAGAAGCTTCAAAAATAGTCAAAGAGTTGACAAATCAAAGTTGAGATGTTATTATTGCAATAAATTTGGTCACTATGCTCATGATTGCAAGAAGAAAGTAGTTGATCAAGGGAATGAGAGAGCTAATGTTAATACGAAGAGTTCTAACTCCATGTTCTTAGCATGCCATACCGTGCATGAACCATCTAATAGTGTGTGGTTGTTAGACAATGGTTGCAGTAACCACATGATAGGAAACAAGGATTCGGTTGCAAATTTCGATCAATCTATGAAAACAAAGGTAAATTTGGGGCCTAACAAGACAATGGAAATAGATGGCAATGGAGTGGTCAACATTCTGACCAAGCAGGGGGAGCCAAAGACAATCTCAAAGGTATATTATGTTCCAAGTCTCAAACATAATTTGTTAAGTGGTCAATTGACATAGAAAGTATACAAAGTTATCTTTCAATGTTAGGAATTTTTTATATATGACAAGCCCCCAAGCAAGCAACTGATAGCAAAGATGCAGATGACGAGGAACAAAATCTTTCCTCTAATTTTGAATTACAGTGGTTAGGTGAGTTCTTTTACAATTGCATGTTATGATGATTATTGGTTATGGCACTTTCGGTTTGAACATCTGCACCTTTTTGGTTTAGGATTGTTGCAGCAGAAATAGATGGTGAGAGGATTACCTCCCATCAAAGAACCTACTAATACTTATGCCTGTTGCATCTTGGGAAAGCAAAACCACGGAATTTTCCAAAGGGAGTTGCATACAGAGCAAAGAAACCTCTTAAGCTAGTGCATACAGACTTGTGTGGACCTATGGGGACACAGTTGATTGGTGGAATTTGTTACTTCCTCACTTTCATTTGATGACTACAACCAAAAGACTTGGATTTACTTCCTCAATAATAAGTTTGAAATGTTTTCAAAGTTCAAAGAATTAAAAGCCTTAACAGAGAACCAAAGTGAATGACAAATCAAGGTATTGAGGTCAGATCATGGTCGAGAATATATCTCAAAGGAATTCCATGATTAGTCCAAACAACATGGGATCGGATGACGGTTTACAAAAATGTACATAGCACAGTAGAATGGTGTATCAGAGAGAAATTGAAAGGAATAAAATTGTCTAATGAGTATTGGGAAGAAGCAGTGGCATGTGATATTTATGTGATAAATAGATCTCTTACAAAGAGTGTGATGAACAAAGTACCAGAAAAAGCATCGTAATGTATGTATTGCAGTGTATCTCATCTCATAGTATTTGGATGTGTAGCTTATGCACATGTGCCTAAGGAGCGAAGAGGAAAAGTGGATAATAAAAGTGAAAAATGCATATTCACTGGTTATAGTGAGCAATCAAAAGCTTACAAATTGTATAACCCTGTCACCACGAAGACCATAATTAGCATATATGTTGTGTTCAAAGAACGAGAGTCATGGAATGGAACTATAGACAAAACAATTGATTCATAAGTGCCATTGATGGAAGAAGATGATGTAGCAAAAAAGGAGCAGTGAGAATCACAGGTGAAGACACCAAACAAAGACACACCAAAATGGACTCCAAGATTTTTAGAGCAGCATGGATCCTCAAGGAGATCAACAAATCAAGATTCTCCCAACAATCAATCAGGTGATGAATCAAGAAATGATAAGAGAAAGATGAGAAGTTTGAAAGATATTTATGATGATTTGGATGTTAGTTCAAATTTGTAATGTTGTCATTCCAACTTTCTTCGTTTGAAGAAAAAATCAGAGATCAAAATTGGGTGCAAGCCATGGATGGAGAAATTGAAGCTATTGACAAGAATGATACATGGAATTCGGTTGATTTACCAAAGGATAAAAATCTCATTGGTTTGAAGTGGGTGTACAAGACAAATTTGGATGAGAAAGGTGAAATTTACATATTTAAAGCTAAACTTGTAGCAAAAGGATTCTCGGAGCAACCATGAATAGATTTTGGAGAAACATTTGCTTTGGTAGCGAGATTGGATATTGTGAGAGTAGTTCTAACGACAACAGCTCATAACAAGTGGAAATTATATCAGATGGATGTGAAATCAGTCTTCTTGAATGGAATTCTAGAAGAATAAATTTATGTGCAGCAACCTCCAAGATATGAAGTTGAAAGTAATGAAGATAAAGTTTATAAGTTGAAGAAAGTGCTTTATGGACTGAAGCAAGCGCCTAAAGCTTGGTATAGTAGAATTGACAGCTACATGATCAAGAATGGATTTTGCAGAAGCAACATTGAGCCTACCTTATACACAAAGGTAAATGAGCATGGATAGATTTTGATTGTTTGCTTATATGTTGATGGCATGATTTTTATAGGTGATTTTCAGATAGATGAATTTAAAGAAGCCATGATGAAAGAATTTGAGATAACAGACCTTGGTCTCGTGAAATATGTTATTAATATAGAAGTTGAGCAATCTGAAAAAAGGAATTTTTATTTGTCAAAATAAATATTCCAAAGATTTTCTAAAAGGATTCAGGATGGAAAATTGCAAACATGTCCCTACACCAATTGCAACAGGTACTAAGTTAAGCAAGGATGACCAAAGATTTTCCATCCAACGTTATTCAAAATATTGGTTTGTAGCCTCATGTATCTCACAAGTACAAGATAGGATATCATGCAAGGAGTGAGTTTAATTTCAAGAATTATGGAGACTCCCAAAGGCACACATTGGAGTGCGGGGAAAATAATTGTGATATACATAGTAGGAACTAGAGATTGTGTCATAATGTATGCAAGCACAGAAGAGAAGCAGTTGATTGGATACACATATAGTGATTTTGTAGACACTTTGGATGATAGGAAGAGAACTTTTGGTTTTGTGTTCTACCTTGATTCAAGTGTGATTTCATGTGCATCTAAGAAGCAACCCATTGTGACACTTTCGTCTTCAGCCAAAGTGTAATTTTCTTGGCAAAGAATGTAGTGCCCTGCTCTAATTGACAAACTCTGATATTAAATTAACCTTGATATAGCCTTAGGGCTTATACTTTATTCTTTGAGGACCTCAGGTTGAGGATCTGGACTCATGACACTATTATCAACGATTGAGATATTCATGGTTATGATGTTTTGCTTTCCATTGATATTATGATAGCATGAATGGTTATATATCTTATCTAACAATACTCTGATGATTGCATCATTTAAATAGTTAAGTTTAGTATCTGAATTGAAGATGAGGGTAGTAAAGAATATGTATGCGCTCTACTAAAAGTATAATGATGATAAATTTGATAGATAGGTATATTTCTATGATGTTACGATGTTGACGGCTTAATGAATATGTATGTTTCCATTTATGATAAATGATGATAGCCATGAGGGATGTGTACCCTCTGTTACCTTCTTCCGTTAGTTCAAGCTTATAATGGACAATGATGTGAATGACCAAGAATGGTTAATGATGCTATTACGATAATGACTAACAGCGAGAAACCTTGTTGCTAATGATTTTTGAGTATGGCAGGAAACAATCATAGGCGCTCGCATATGACATGACGATGACAACTGGCACAGATTTGTTGCTTGACCAAATGACTCACATATGGGTGATGGGGTTGTATAGGTGGATGGAACTACGTTGGAGGGGTGGGACAGATTCCCTGATCTGACCCACTAGCACTCCTGCCGTGACTTGGGCTGGAAGGGTTGAAACACCTTCGCCTTGAAGATTACGATGCCATGAGGGCAGGCCCCAAAGTTGGGTCGCTCATGAGGAACCTACTGGGGGGCCCGCATGAAGTCGGATTCCTTGAGCCCCAGCACCATTAGTCTCACTATAGCAGGCAACATAGGAGACGATAGTGGTCTATGACGTTGCACGATATTTTCCCCTCGTAGTCACTGGATGCTTGAAGGGCAAGTGGTGTGGCACCCTTGGAATTTCAGGGAAAATTCTTGAAGGGCACGACCAACTTGGCACCCCTGGCATCACAATTAAACTGTTAAGGTGGCACCCTTGGAACTTCTAGGGAAGTTCTTGAAGGGCACAACCAAACGTGGTACCCTTGGAATTTCAGGGGAAATTCTTGAAGGGCACGACCAACTTGGAACCCTTGTCATCACAATTAAACTGTTAAGGTGTGGTGCCCTTGGAACTTCTAGGGAAGTTCTTGAAGGGCACAACCAAACTTGGCACCCTTGTAATCATTAAAAATAAATAATAATAAATAAATATAAGTAAGGAATGAAAACTAGGTAAAGTTACATAAAGGGAAAATGATGATTGGAAACCAAGGAAATTAAATAAAAAATAAAACTTGGAATAAGGAGGATCATAGGAAGAAATAAATAGAGTACCTTAAAAATTCTACCCTCCCCATGTTGGAAAATGCTAGGTAGATTAGGTGGTTTAATTAGAAAAAAGGGGAAGGCAAACATATTGTAAGGATAAAGATTAGTCCTAAACCAATTAAACTTAATTAAGAAAAGAGGAAGGTGAATTAAAATAAGAAAATAAATTAAATTTAGAGACATGTAGAGAAGCTCCATGTGGCATCAACCAGCATAAGAATATCCCTCTAAGAGATAACTTGAGTTAATGTAGAAAGTAGATTGGGGATAAAATCTTGACTCATTAATTGACTCCAAGTAATAAACACAATTTAAGGAATTAAAGGGGGGAATAAAGAGACAACTAGGAGAAGAAATAGGAATCTTGTGCGGTGAGGAAAATATTAGTTTTGAATAAAAAGTTAAGTAAATAATTATGGGTGACCCTTGCTGAGAGAATGACACATGGGTAGGTGAATAATAAAGTATTAAATTAAAATTAAAATATTATAATTATTCATGACATGCCAAGTGTCACCTATGAGGACTCCTATAAAAGAAGGGGCAAGCCATGAGAGAAAGGAATTTTTGGGAACCCTATTCTGGGATGGATGATATGATGTGAAAGCAGTGACTACGAAGCTATAGTGAGTTTGGTGAGGTAGAGGGTTTTTAGAGAGGGACTCTTGAGCTAAGGTTGCTCCCTCTGCCAGCTAGATTCTTCCTCCATTGTACAACCCCATTGCAGCTCGACGGTCCGCGGGGAAGAAGAGTACCCAAGGAGTAGGCTGGGAGGTAAACCGGTGGGTCTTGATTTGGATCAAGCGCGTCATCATACACTCGCAGAAGTGACCGACAACGAGGAATTACCAGCGACAACAGAGCAAGCGGAGTCTCGCCTCTCCGGTGTACGGTACATTTGTATTTTGTTATTACTTTACCTTAGATGAAAAGTATATAAATGTGGCGTTATCTTCCTGGAATGAGCATCAGCGATGTGTGTGTTGATTGAATTGGAATCTCAATGTGTTTGTTTTCCGATTGTAATTGCTGTGAAAAAAAAAAATGTGCTTGATATATATATATAGTTGTATTTGGGTCATTTCACTATTTTAGTTGGGTCGTTACAAAGAACCTGCATATCATTCAAAGACAAAGCACATTGATGTTCAATATCACTTTGTGAGGGATACGATTGCCACAAGAACACTGCTATTTACCCATACTTCCCCATACATATAAATTCCATTATAATTGGCATCACTAACTTTTCAGATGAGTCGAAGAAGAAGAAGGGGAAGTATGGGTAAATAGCAGTGTTCGTGTAGCAATTGATGCATTGCTAGTAGTTATAAATCACCAATAAAACGAAAGCGGGGATGTGGGAATGCGCCCTATCTTTCACGAAACATGTTCAACGGAAGAATTTGTAAAACAATTACAGTGCACACATAGTTTTCATGCAAAGTGCATTATGTTATGGTTTGATCGTAACCATTCATGTCTAAGACAAGCTTGTAGTTCTCAACTTAATCGATTGAATATTAGCGAACCAAGTTGAATATTAGTTTGTAATTCTTAGTTTTCTTATATTATTATAGAATGAAAAATATGTGGATTAATTTAATGTTACAATTTTAGATTGTTATATTTACACGGTGAGGGGTTCCCTCTCGGAGCAGTGAGGGATTCTCTCCAGGAAGAAGTCCTTTAGTTGTGGTTCTTTCTGTGAAGAATTTCCTTAGTTGTTACTATCAATTGAATCTTGAAATCAAGCGTTCAACTTCTTCATTCTTTGACAACAATTTTCAATATTTACCATGCGGATTTGGTCCATCTACTAGCATACTTTCCTCTTCTGCACATCTAGAGTTCACATATCTCTCATTTTTGTTCTGTATTTTTATAAATTGATTTCATTTATCAAAGTACAATTTCTTATTTATATAGCTTTGATATGTCTACAACATCTTTCATTAATCACAAATTTTGAGATTAGTATGCAACCTCAACAAAAGTTCCATTAGTATATTCGCTGATTGGAAATAATAAGTATTGCTCTGAGTTGGACATGGATAAGATATGACATTGGAGGTCTATCTTACGAAATTCTATTCCCACAAGATCTGTGATCACGTTAGTCTCATTTCAAAATTTTAAATGACTTTCTTCATAAGCCTTCAAATAGATTTAGTAATTGCAAAAATTTCAAGGGTTATTTAGGAACCTCATAGAAATAATGTCGGAGATATATTTTGGAGAAAAATAAAGATATTTTTATAAATTTGAGTAACCATAGATAAAAGTATTTTATCTCAATGTAGATAATTTTAACCAAAGAAAATCTGGTTTTTTAGAAGTGCCTTTTTTATATACTCCTATATTTTTTAATTTTTTAAAATGTTTTTTTCCCACTTTTATTTGAAACTAACAATATTGACCAGAGCAAACAAAAAAAGAAAGAACCTCCATAGTGTAGGTTCCAGTTTTTCTAACCTCATTAGAATAAACAAATTCAAGTATTTTAATGAGCCAGATTGGTGGACTTCTATAATATGGTCCAAGTTTCTTTACTCATTGGGATGGTGTTGCATCAAAATTCAAGAGTCCAATCCTCCTAATGATATCATTCAAATTATATTATTGATCTTATGCAATGACTGGAACTTTATGAGCTTCATGAAGGATAGATTGTGCTTCAAAAGGACATTTTATATATTGATCAAACACAAGGGGCCAAAACTATCATAATATCTTTGTCCAATTTTCATACATGATATAGATCTAAAGTCTTGGAAGTGGTGTTTCCTATGTTTCCCAAGGATGTATACATCACATTAATTTAGTTTCCTATGTATGAAAACATAAAACATAATTATTTTTCACTAAATGAAGGTTGTCCAAATTTTGATATTTCCAAATATAGTATAATTGTAATGAGAGATGTGTGTAGAATTTTGTGTGTGAGAATATGTCTCTTTTAGCTTTCACATTCATCGATCCTGTACTCTAGTTATAACAATCATGCAAAAATAATTTAAGGAATTTATGTGACTTGAGACTATATCTATAAAATATATTGTCATTTTCATTGTCACTAAAGTATTCAAAGAAGTATCTCCATAATGTTATGTGACATGTTTCACATTTGTCAAGCAACTAAGCAAATGAAGTATGAAACAAATCTTTAGTTACTCAAATAATGCTATATGGGACAATGCAATAAGCATGTTTAGGTGTTCTATCATTCATGGCATTCGGTATTTTACCTTTGTCTTCATTGTTATCTTATTTTTCTTTGATATTCTCCCAATAGATTTTGCATGTCAATACATCATGTCCATTTCTGCCACAATTATCACAGTGAACATCAAGTCTCTTGCCTTGGTTGCATCTACCCGCTACATATGAAGTTATTTCTTCCATGTATTTTTCAACCACTTTATCCTCACATTATACAAGGCATTGTGGTCTTTCTAATGTGTTGAGCTATTTTCTCCCTCTTTCCAAAGGCTTCCTCACATTATACAACATTTTCCACCAATAGTCAAATGCAATAGACTACAATTGGTTAACTTTCTTATATTCAAAGTAGTGAGAGTATGTATGGTAGAGGGCCTTGATGAAGTTTTTGAGAGTGAAATATGACTTCACTCTAGTGGAATACATGGCATTGATGAAGGATTTGATCTAAAAATCCAATACGACGGGGTCATCACGTGTCATCTCTAGGTTTCATCTCTAGGTTGAAGAGTTTCATAGAAGTTGCATAAGCTTCAATTCTATGTGGGAGTCATGAAAGTCTCTTCACTTCTTTATAGAAACATGAGAGTCTATAATGGAAACAATATGTGTTGGATAAAGTTGTCATTATTGTTAATAATGAAACATTGTTTAATAACCTCTAGTTGAAGCAAGATCTAATATGTCCTATATAAAGAAGTATATTATGGTGATAAATCCCTAGGTGCATAAAAAAAACAAGGTGTCAAACCCTAGAATTTAGTGGCATAATCATAAGTTTTCCATTTTGGTAGAAATGGAAAAGGGATCTATGCTATGATTTGATATACCTCAACACTTCCATTGAAGACATTTTCTCTCCATTAGGGTTGATTGGAAAGGATTCCAAGAACTAGGAATTCTATCATACAATTACATCATACACATGGAATTGAATTGAGGGCTCTGCACGCAGGAAATAGAACAAAGCTTGAAGAAGCTAAAGTAAATTAGAAATTTGGATGTAAAGTTACGGAGAATCAGTGTGACGTTTGTGTTCTTTTTGTAACCTATGTTGTCTATGGTGTCTGTAGTTTTAATTCTATGAGACATATTTGTGAATTCCATTTTGAAAGCATATATAATAAAATAATGTAGTTTAATAATCATGGAAATGAATGTTTAAAATTGGTTCCTCTTGGCCCTTGCAAGGAAGGAGTCATTATACATACAATCAAGAGAACTGTTATATATTTCCTTTATCCTTATCATAATGATACAAGCTCTGAGAAATGCATGAATAAATGCTTGAAGGATGATTTATGTGTTTCCATAACAAGCATGAATGATGAGTCTAAACTATGTAAACTAAAGACAAGAAAATTCATTAGTGGGTATACTTATTATTTTTTTACAACCATGTCATTATTTAAGAAATGTCTTGTGCCAAAGGGAATTCCTTCTCATATTATTCCACATAAAATAAATAATTCAAAGTCAGCTTTAATACACCGGTTGGCTCAAGACTACAACATATGTCCTTTCACATATGCAAGAAAGTGTAAATACATAGACAAACTCATCCATTTTACCACCAATTTGGTCAAGAAATATAAGAACTTAGATACAAAATAAGAGGAGCTAAAAAGGTCTAAGAAAGGATGAATGTTAGTGAAGATTTTGTGTTTGGGTCTTGATCTATACATTATGTAAACCTTGGTGCTCTAGTTTATAAGGAGTTGAAACCTGATCTAAACTTGTAAAAAAGGCTTATCTTTAGATGTGTTATAATTATACTTGTGTCACAAGTAGAGCTCAGACTTGTGGGACCTGTGGAGACCTATGGTGGCACCTTTTTTGGATCTTCTTGTAGCTCAGACCTGATGTTCAGACTTGTAGAAGAATAAAATCATGAGGCCTCCTCAAACCTGCAGCTCAAACTTGTACAGTGAAATATATCAGACCTGAACCTTGGCATATTTTGCATACTGTGGAGGACATCCACTCAGCATATGGAAATATCTTAGAAGGCATGTGGGACCATTTAAAAATATTTTACTAGGTTGGAGACTTATGGACAGAGTATAATTTTGGAGCAGATTGCAGACCATAGTATATTTTTACAGAGCTGAGGTAGAAGACCAACAACCTTGACAATGTAATTTTGAGAATGTTGAATACATATTAAATCATACCTAAAATCTGTATCAATACAGAACAATTTGGCTACAATATATTGAATTGTTGGAGACTTTGTGAATTATGCAGTGATCCTAATATTATCTTGTAAACATAACTGGTTAGAAGCGCAATCTTGGGAATATTTTACAATGTTACTCTTTGAATTTTTTTTATGGACCTTGGCTGTAAATGTGAAGAAGCATTGAGAATACTTTCTAAAGGCATTTTCATGCCTTGTTTGGAAAAAATATCTTGGAGAATTTTGGACTTGAAGTTACCTTTGGAGTAGAATGTAGACATTTCTTATAGCCGGTAGAGACAAACTATGGAAAAATAACTACATCATACTTGAAATAATTAAATATCTTGAAGATTGTATTTGTGCATACTTGCAGAGGACCTTGAAGAGTGCAGGAACAACTTTGACCTATGGTGGCTAATTTGGAACAGACCCAAGTTAGATATACATGTTTAGAGGAGCACTTGAAGTCATCCTATGAAGTTGAGTTGAATACACTTGGATTGGACATTACTTGAAGCATTGGGCATTGTTTTGGAACAACATTGTTGAAGCCCTGTTGGAGTAGACTTGGAAAGTATTCCTTCTAAAAATATGAAGAGACCTGGAGACACATATTAGGGTTGTTGAACTAGAGTTTTGGATATTTTTGTTAAGGAATACTTTGGAGTCATTCTTAAAGATATTTTTTTCGGACTTATTCAATAATACATTGGAGGTCGTGAAGCCTTGAAGACACCTTGAATAAATGAAGCAACTTTAGAGGGTTGGAGCCCTAGAGGATTGGAGTCCTCCTATAGGGTTGAAGCCTAAATCGTTTAGAGGAATTACCTCCAATAGAAGACCAAGTTAGAGCTTGGAACCATATAGGTTGGAGCCTGATTGATTTGAATATTGTAGTCTTCATATAGGGTTGGATTTCTGAACAATCATTATACTTGATTCATTGTAAGAAGAGGATTCAAGTCCTTGTCATTTCTTGTTAATAAAATTATTAATTTTTTACATTTGATGTGATGGATTATTAAGTGATATTAATTTGCATAAAATAACAACTATAAAATAAATATTGATTCAACCCCCCTCACAATATTTAGAATAGTATTATGTCTTACCTCTTCACTTATCATTTCAAGAATCAAAGCATAAAATTTATTTTCTTTATTCTTCCATATTTATATCTCCTTTCCTAGTGTAGGATTATTAGGTCCATTTTCCTTCTCTCTTTCATATATTCCATTGCAAAAATCATTAAAGGTAATAGAATGGTTGATCTTTCAAGACCACTCTTAATATTCTTCCTTTTTAGATAGAACCATGCCAACAATGGAGTGAGATAATGCCTCTTCAAATGAAGCATTGCATCAATATAGAATTAAACTTATTTGACCCAATAAACTAATAATTATTTCAACAGAAGTAGAGTGTGGCATTCTTCCTTTAGGGACAAACTAAAGCCAAAATTTCACTCTATAAAATTATTTATTTGTATGTCCACATTCATAAGGAAAAGGTTGGTTGCACTCATATAAAAGGTTACTAATGAGACAGAAGGTGTGGTATTGATGAGATTCCATTCAAAATATATTGCATAGTTCCTAACTAGGTGAACCAAAGAATAAGAAATCGACAATATACTAAATTCCCATTAAGATATACTATCAAGAGGTTTTCATACTCCTATTTAGAGGAATTACTAAATAGTTCTCTAATGGAACTAGAAAATAAAATTGACACCCATGGGGCTTATAAGCTATGGAGTAGCAATTTGACCAACTTGAGTGCCAACATCAAACCACATAGATTTTTTCTCTAACTGATATTGTTACAGTGGAAACCATAAAAATATTAAAGATGAATAAGAAACACTATTGCACTTTAATTTACTACAAACTTTGGCACATTGAAATATGAGTGGTGTGATATATGGTTACTAATATGGGTGCAGACATCCTTTACTCCAAGCCTTACATTTAGGGAAACTAACATCAAACAAATCATTGCATTGAATCCATATATTTTAATCTTGGGATCAAGCTCTATTGATGGATGCCAACACTATCATGCAATATGGAAACTCAATCGCAAAAAATGGTAAACTAAGAAAGGTGATAGCATGTGTGGGAAAGAGGTTGGGGATGTAGAGGTTAGAGAGATATGAGAATGAGTAGAGGACTAGGATTCAAATGATATTTACCACGTGAACCCTAGTTTTCACATGTTATGTGAGTGATGATATTTAATGTTGGAAGAGGAATAATATAGGAGTTAACAATTTTTGATATCATGTTAGAGACAAATACATAATTGGACACCTTCCATTAAGTTTAGATTGTAGGTTTTGACCCCGTACAAAAAATAACTGCATATGAATTCTAAAACAGAGAAAATAAACAATGCGAGAGTATGAAACATAAAAAACATATACATAGAGATTTTCCCCCGGATCCCAAAACCGCGACTACTAGCTTGATTTTCCATTATGTTCCTTTCAATGTTATCATACATATTTATACATGCCGAAGCATTCAATACCATGGACCAAAAACCATCGCATCCAAAACCATGTGCAAAAATCATGCACAAAACCATAGGTGAGTCCGCCCAACCTAACATAGGGTCCAAAACCAAAATTTTCTGAGGCACTACCCTAGACCCCATAAAGTGGGGTTATGGGTACACCTCAAAGCCCCTGTGCCCCCCCCGACTACATAATCGACGCAACAAAGGGGGGCTCCACTCCCCCCTCCCCGATTAACTACGTGGGCTAGTCGTGGAAAGAATATAACACAACCCAACATTCTCCCACTTGTTTTTTTCTTTCCACAGGGGGCCACAAGAGAGCTTAGTCATTTTTCTAGCCCTGCAATTCCCATTGTCTCTCTACACCAAAAGAAATTCTCATAGATCACAAATTGTTTCAATGCATCTGCAGTATTCTTGGAAGTGTCCACTTTTACCAGCAACACATTTTTGTCTTCTATCATATCCATCACAAAGTGATATTGAACATAAATGTGCTTTGTCTTTGAATGATATGTGGGGTTATTTGCCAATAAAATTACACTTTGGTTTTCACAGTCTATCCTTATAGCTCCCTGACTAACCCCATACTTGAACACAATCTCTGCAACCAAACTGCTTCCTTGCTTGCATGAGTGGCTACCATGTATTCTGCCTCTGTAGTTGATAGTGCCACTACAGATTGTTTCTTACTCATCCAATTGACTGCACCTCCAAATAGGTTAAACACATACCCACTTGTAGATCTTCTCGGATCCAGATCTCCAGCCCAGTCTGCATCAAAAAAGCCACGAATATCCAACATTCTGTCCAATCTTGATCTTCCTTGGTAGCACAATCCATAATCACTAGTGCCACGCAAATACATGAAGACTCGCTTCATTGTTGTCTAGTGCTCCTTCCCTGGCTTTGACATAAACCTGCTCAATGCTCCCAGTGCATGTGTAATGTCTGGTCTAGTATAGACCATTGCATACATCAAGCTATCGACTACACTTGCATATGGAACATGGGACATGTCCTCTTCCTCTTCTTGTGTCTTGGGACACTATTCAGTAGATAACCTCAAACCTACAGGAATAGGAACCTTCATCGGTTTACTATCTTGCATATTAAATCTCTGCAGTATTGTCTCGACCTACTTCCTCTAGTTTAACGAAAGCTTCCTCTTTTCCCTATCTCTTTTAATTTCCATGCCCAAAATATAGTTTGCAGCCCTAATATCTTTCATGAAGAATTTGGAGGACAATTGGGTCTTCAAATCCTACATAATTTCTTTGTCATTTCCAACCAGCAACATATCATCCACATAAAAGACTAGATAAATAACACATTCACCAATTAATTTAAAATACACACAATGATATGCTTTGCTTCTGGTGAAGCCAAGTCCCCATATAAATGTATCAAATTTCTGATACCACATCCTTGGTGACTATTTTAACCCATACAGAGACTTCTTTAACTTGCATACTAGTTCTTTCATACCCTTCACTACAAAGCCTTCAGGTTTCTTCATGTAGATCTCCTCTTCCAGATCCCCATGAAGAAATGTTTTCTTCACATCCATCTATTCTATCTCAAAATCAATAGCAGCAACAACAAATAAAAGTAATCTAATAGAAGTTACCTTGTCAACAGGAGAAAGAATATCACCAAAATAAATTCCCAGCACCTGGGAATAACCTTTTGCTACCAACCGAGCTTTGTATTTATCCACTTTTCCTTATGTGTTTTTCTTCTTTTTGAACACCCATTTTCTACCAATGGGTTCCCTTCTAGCTGGAAAGTCCACCAAATCCCAAGCCTCATTTTTGTGCAAATATGCCACTTCATCAACCATGGCCTCTTTCCAGAGTTTTCCATCCTCTAAATCCACTACTTCCTTCACAGTTCTGGGATCATCATCTGTAACAGACAAAACAAAATTTGAATAGAAAGCAGATAGGCTATACTTTTTTGGCTACCTTCCTTCCCGAATTGATCTTATCACAACCATAGTTTATGGTCTTCATCTTCTGATTCCTCTTCTACCATAGAGTCTGATTCTTCCTCCTTTAGCTCAAACTCTATCTTCTCAAGTTCCTTTGGTTGGACTTCATGTTTAATAACATCTTTCACCTCTCTGAACACCACACCTCGGTTGTACACTTATGCATCCTTTGGAACGTGTACATATGCATCACATCCAAATACCCTCAGATGTGAAAGAGAGGGCTTTTTACCAGTCCATACCTCTTGTGGAGTCTTATCCTCCAACGTTGATGAAGGTGACCAATTGACCAGGTAACATGCAATATCCAATGCCTCTGCCCAGAATTCTTGTCCTAACCCAACAACACTGAGCATGCTTCTTGCCCTCTCCATCAACGTCTTGTTCATTTTTTCTACAACTCCATTTTGCTGAGGTGTATATGGAGTAGTCTTCTACTGTGCTATACTACACTTGTTACAGAATTCTTCAAATTCCTTGCTGCAAAACAATCCACCATTATCTGTCCTCAGCACTTTTATCTTCTTCTTTGTCTGATTTTCCACGAGATCCTTAAATTCTTTAAACCTGTCAAAGAATTTAGACTTCTTCTTAAGGAAATATATCCATGTATTCCTTGAGAAGTCATCTATAAATGATACATAGTACACAAACTTACCCAGTGATGGAACCTTCACAGGTCCAAACACATCACTATGCACAAGCTATAATATTTGTTTCGCCCTATTACTACCAAAGGGGAAACTTACTCGATTCTGCTTCCCATATACACATTTTTCACAGAAATCAAAATCCGGAGAGCTATTACTTATACCTTCTACCATACATTTACCATGAAGTATTCGAAGGCCCTTCTCTCCAATATGTCCAAGCCTTTGATTCCACAACATGGTCTTCTCTCCAGAGACAACTAGATTTTCTGCTCCACATTCAGGAAGCACAGAGCTATTACGCCCATCAGTAATAGTGCTACCTTGCAGCTTGTACAAATTTTTAATCCAATCTCTTCACATAAATACTAGTTGATCCGGATTTAAACAGGGACGCAACAAAATACAAAGATAACCATATACACAAAATGCACTTTTGGCATGACCCAGGTTCAGTATCTGGGATACATTGTTGATGAATAGGGGGTGCATGTGGATCCAGCCAAGATCCAAGTCGTTTGGGATTGGCCATCTCCAACAACTTTGACAGAGCTCCACAACTTTCTAGGTCTTGCCAACTTCTACCGCAGGTTCGTGTTGGGGTTTTCTCATATCACTTGGCCCTTGAGTCAAGTCACCAAGGGAGGATCCAAAGCAAAGTTCTTTTGGTCTGAATCTCAACAGAAGGCATTCATTGAGTTGAAAGAATGCCTCTGCATAGCACCAGTGCTCGCGTTACCAGATTTGCAACAACCATTTGAGGTCGAGACAGATGCCTCTGACTATGCTATTGGGGCAGTCCTTACTAAACACGGGCATCCAGTGGCATATCTTAGTGAAACACTTTCAGACACAGTCCGGAAGTATCTCACTTATGATAAAGAGATGTATTCCATTGTGTAGGCTCGCTGACAATGGAAGCATTACATTTTGGGGAACGAAACGGTCATCCACACCGACCATCGACCCCTGTAGTTCATACAGACCCAAGGGAAATTGCAGAATGATCGCCATCAGAAGTGGTCTACATACCTGCAACAATTTCATTTGAATATCAAATATAAGAAGGGCAACACCAATAATGTTGCAGATTGCCTCAGTCGACCATCGATCATGGCGTTAACCACCGTGCTAAACTCTTATGGGCATGAGACTTCTGACTGGCCACTTCTCTACAAAAGCGACCCAAAATTCGGCCACACATACCAGACACTCTTGGAGGGTCAGCATGTTCCAGATTTTCACCTCCAGGATGCCCTTTTATGCCACCTAGGTCACCTTTGTGTTCCTTCCAACGAGCGTTCCAAGATTATTTGGGAAGCACACTAAAGTCAGGCTACTGGGCATTTCGGGGTTGAGAAAACAGTGCAGTGCTGCAAAAGTATTTCTATTGGCCGAATATTCGACAGGATGTTGGGAAGTACATCAGATCGTGTACTACCTGTGCCATTGCCAAACCGACCATCAAGAAGCAAGGCCTCTATGCCCCGCTGCCTACCCCTAGTCGACCTTGGGAATCCATCTCCATGGATTACATGTCAGGCCTTCCTTCCACTAAGCATGGAAATGACTGTGTTTTTGTGGTTGTTGACAGGTTCTCAAAGATGGCCATTATGGCGGCCTACAAGAAGAATATCATAGCAGAAGCCACTGCCAAACTCTTCTTTGAACGAGTATGGGTGCACTTTGGGATCCCACAGTCTATCATCTTAGATCGGGACAGTTAGTTCCTCAGTACATTTTGGTCCAGTCCTTGGTCAATGCTGGACACCAAACTCACTAAGTCCACAGCCTTCCATCCTCAAACTGATGGCCAGACAGAGGTTGTCAATAGGATTATTGTGCACATTCTGCGCATGTATAACTCAAAGCATCCACGCACATGGGACGAGAGCCTTCCCTATGTTCAACATAGCTACAACCAAGCTCTTCACAGCTCGACTGGCCACAGCCCTTTTCAAGTGGGCTTGGGATTCCAGCAACTATGCCCCATTGATGTGGCCATGCCATTTGCAGCTACTCATACAAATTCAGCTCATGTCCAGTCTGAAACAAATAAGGCAACCAGCTTCATTGAGCACATCCAACATATTCGCCAGCAAGTCCATGACATTCTGGAGAAATCAAATGCCAAGTACAAGCAGCGACATGATCAACATCGGGTGCCACACAAGTTTTAGGTGGGTGACAAAGTCTGGTTGCATTTACAAAAGGAACGCCTTACTGGAGCCTATCGGAAACTGAGACCACTTCGATATGGTCCTTACACCATTGCTAAGGCTGTGGGAGACAATGCATTTGAGCTCAGCATTCCCCCGTTCCTTGGCCTGCATCCAGTATTCAATGTGGACCGCCTTCGGCCATACTTCCCACCATTGCTAGACACATCAGACATTACAGAACAACTCACACCCACAAAATTAAATCCAGATTGCATGGAACAAGCTGCAACTGATCGAATCATGGACACACAGATCATGAACACTCGCCAACAGAATATCCAACTGTATCGAGTTGTCAAAGCAGGCCAATTCCTTCACTAGGGGAAGTGGCTCACCAAGGACCAAGTTCAACACAAGTTTCCTCATCTCATGGAGGAACTCAACGCAATGGGGACCATTGCTTCCTAAGGGGGGAGGAATGATCCAGGTGGATATTGGTGGCCACCTTCCAAGTCCATCTGGACCGCCATCATTGTTTCTCTCAGCATTTTCAGTTTCCTTAATTGTAGCACAACTTACTATTTTTAGTAGTTTTTTCGGGTCCTGAACTTCTGGAGCCGTTTTGAGGCCCTAAACGACGTTTTTTGGGAAATCTGGGGGCAACATGGGTCCTCCCTTCCCAAAGTGGTAGTTCTCGGATAGATCTTTCTAACGAGCTATCGTACGTGTCAAAAGGAGATCATATGCCAAAGTTACGACCCCGGGAAATTGATGTACCAATTTACCCAAATGGGGCCCACAATTTGGCATTTCATCTTCTAGGGTTAGGTTTTGGGATGTGAAGGGTTTTTCATTGTTTCTCAAGAATAAATAGGCCTCCGAGCCTCATTGTAACACAGTTCAGAGGCATGTAGTCACCACATCTCTTCTCAGAGATAAGCTACCATCGCCCTAGCTGGTTTATTTCCATTTCTGGTTGTAAGCATATTTCAGTATTTTCCATTAATGAAATGAAGTATTATTTCCGCTGCATATTTGTGTATATGGTTATCTCTGTATTTTTTTGCGTTCTTGTTTAAATCCGGATCACTAGTGCCCCCCGAACCATCTTGCAGGTATTCTTCTCGAACACCTTTTTTACACTTGCATCATCCAACACGCTTACCTAAATCATATTTCTGGCTAATGCAGGAATATATATGTTACACAGTAAAATGTCACTGCCATCATGTCAGTCCCTCTACTATGTTGTGAAACCACATTCACCTAAGCCCATGCTCCCTGAAATGGCTAAAAAACCCTCTTTGCCTAAGTTATCTGGATCGTCGCGTCTATTTATTAAATAACCGCACTAACAGGCGGAGGCCAGTGCATCTGATGCGCTACTAGCGCGGAAGCACACGTGTTTTCCGCGCTGGTCCGATTTCACGAACAGCACGCCCTCCATTTGTACTGTTGAGTGCTGACTAGACCTCATCTATAGTTGATCTGCGATGTCAGCACGCCAGCCTAGTGTCTCACCTAGGCTGATCCTATTTGGGAGAATTTGTTCTAACAACCAACCTTCCAGATCCCTCTAGACTTGGTTGTTAGCATTGTTGAGGTCGCCATCCTTTCTTTGGCATGTCTGTTCGAATGACCATCCACTTATCTTGGAGGAAAGATCATCCTTTACCTATTCATGGAGACTCCTTCTCCTTTATAAGCCTCCTCCATTGCCCATGAGCATCTAGTTTGGAACATATAGACTTTGATTGAGGAATTATTAGTGCATTAGTGCTGCTCTTTGTAGGCATTTGGTGTGTTGTGTGAGGATTGTTTTGAGCTTGAGGAAGGTCATGAGCTTGTTGCCTTGTATGTGAGAGAGAGACCTCTTTGACTTGGGAGATTTGCTTCAAGGTGAATGCTTGGAAGACATGCTGGCTGGACCCTCTAGAGAAGGACTCAGCGTCAGGACTTCGGTTGTACCTTACTCTATTTTCTGATTAATAAAGATAGATGACTACTCTTATGTTTCCATTTCCATTTGTCCTATGAATGATTAATGTAAATTGTATCCTTCCTGACTGATACATAGTTGTTTTTAGTAGATTTTACGCTTGTGTTTGTTCTCTCTTTGCTTGTGCAGGTGTCTGTCCGCGAGGATAGTGGAGGACTGTGATCGGCTGGAGCGAAGGAGCGAGAGGATCATCTCTTCGACAAACATAGCGTTGGAATCCAAGTAGGTTTCTTTTACCCACTTGTTAATTACAACTAGGAACCTGCAGTGTAGCATTGTTTGATTGTTTCTAGACCCCCTTTGGGCTAGTAGGGATCGCCTCTATCCGTAGAGGGGATTTACCTCTCCAACAATTTGGCGACTCCGCTGGGGAGCTTGCTTGTCTCTTTGTATGTCACCTTTGCTTTGATTATTGCTCCTTTGTCAAGGTTTGGGGATTGTTTTGTTGTTGGTTTGTTTCCTGGTTCATCCTGGGAACTGCTTTAATTGCCTTGAAAGCCTGTTGCTTTGGTTTGGAAAGTTTTTGTTCAACTTTATTTGTTTTTTAGCCTTAGCGCGTTTTATTTTAAAACAGCTGCGCTGACATCGCATGCTGCCTGCTTTGTTGTCTCTGTCATCGCGCTTATACATTTAAACAGTCGCGCTGACCTGGTTTTTCGGGCCAGCGCCCTTTATTCGTGTCCTTCCACGCTGACAGCGCAAAGTTGCTACAGACACTTTTTTGTCATCGCTTTGTTGCTGTGGGGTCACCAGCGCTGATCCTGTAAAACTTCTTTTTGTCCAAATTGACATACTAAACCTCTTGGTTTTGGCTATCCCCTGCTTTTTCTACTTGGCTCGTGGCTTGATAACTTTGTTTAAGCTGTGACTCGCTGGCTTGCGAGGCCTCGTTCCACGAGAGCTCGTTTATTGCCTGTTTTCAGTTTTTGCAAAGCCTTCCTTTTTGCTCTTGTCGTTTGGTTTATGCTTGGTCTTGACTTTTTACGATTGCTGAAGTGTGTCAGACCGTCGTTCGTCTGGTCGTGGACTCTCATCCTTCGGGTGTTTGCTTTTCTCCATTGATTTCACACTCAAACCCTAGGACATCTAGTGGTCGTGTGTGCCTAGCCTCCCGTTCGGGATCTTGTGTTCTTGGTTGACCAGCCAACTTCGTTTTTGTTTTCACGTTTGTTTGGTGATTGTTGAAAGTGATTGATTGTGTTCCAAGCGGTTTGCTTTCCTCCGTTGGATTCCTCAATGTCTTGTTGATCTTAGATTACATAGCTCATAAGCCTTTGTTTTCCTTTGATTTGGGAAACTGGTTTTAGTGACTTGGGAATTGTCTTGTGTGTGCATTGAGTGATTTAGCTTCTCACTTAGTGTTGATATCTCTCTAATTCATTTTAAGAGAATTTTTATGTCATTGAAAAAGTAGAGAAAACTAGTATCTTTTGCATTAATAGTTGAAAGGAAAAGAGCATTTCGTTATTTTGTGCTTTCAAAAGAAAAGTTCCATTTCCTTGCTGTTAGTTGCATTAGGTTGCGTGATTTCTTGAATTCGTTTTGTTTGTTTGAAAGATCCTTAAATTTCTTATAGCTAGAATTCATCAAACAAAATGATGATCTTTGGCATATAGTTGCATTTAGGTGTTTTTGAGAGATCATACGGTAGGACCTGAAACTCAAACCTAATTCAAGATCAACTATAAAATAAACCAAATTTATCTAAAAACGCATTGGAACTTAACGAAAACATCTAGAGGTCTAGGCTAGAGACGCGTTCCGGCGTCGTTAAACCTAGTAGCTTAACGTTGAGTGGTTGGGTGATTCCTCCACGGTGAAACGATAAGTGCTAGTACGGATTGGGCTCCCACGTACCGTCGCGTATATATGGGGAGACTCCATTAGGCTTGCATCCTTTATCCATAGGAAGCTGAGTCTGCCGCCTTGTGAACCGTAACGCACCGAACACAGCATTCGGGAAGATTGACTGCAGTATCGAAAGTCCTTGGTTCTCATATGATTGCCAAGGTGTATAAGCAGTTTTACGGGTTGCTTGGTAAACCTTTTTGCCTAGAACTTCCAGAGTAGTCACTTTTGATCCTTTTCAAACTCTCTAAAAGAAAAGGTGTAAGTGAGTGTCTTGTCACTTCGTGCTCATTAAACATTCGAAGTAGATAGAGTCATCTTTTCATCCTTTTCTCGACTCTCGAAACATGAAAAGGTCAAGTTTGGTTCCTGCGTCTTAAAATTCATTTGGCCACGATAATATTACCCAGTTAGAGCTTATGTGCGTTTAGTTTGAGTAGGTTTTATCGTTAGCTTCTTTAGGGTCTTTGTTGGGACATCCTGGCGGATCCATCGACTCCGTCTTCGATCCCAAGTGAAGAAGGGTCCCCATCTTCTATTGCCCCTGAAACTCCGGTCTGTGGCGCTTTTCCCATTGTTCCAAGCATATAGCCGTTGAATTCTCGAGCTCCAGGAGACGATTTTTACGAGTTCTTTTACAACCCTATTTGGGAACCCTCTGACGAGTCTCATCCTTCCACTCCTCTCGGTGCTCCATCTTCGATGGCTTCATTCGATATGGGCGACGCTTCTCCAGTGTCTAGTGGCTCGACCATTATGTCGAGTATAGATACTCCCATTTCGGCAACATCCCCTGTTATCTCTACACCTTACACCGTCACGTCTTTTGGGCAAACGGTGGCAAGGCATTACAGGTCATTGCGGGATGCTATGAGCTCGGTAGTTTCCTCTTCCGTTTGGGGTCACAACGTCGTCCCTACCACAGGACCGTTTGTTTCTGAAGCCCCTCATTCTGCTGTTACAATAGTCCCCACCAACCCGACCATTTGTGTCGCAGCGTCAACTCTGGTTGTGAGTGCGGTCACAGCTTCATCCGCTGTTGCTTCTACCGCGGGCCCGTCTCGAGGTCCAACGCAGAGTGGTGAACTGTCTCCTTCTTCTAGAGTTGTGCACCCTGCAAGTGATGCTCCTCCTGCTTCCGAATATATGACAGAGGAGGAGGCATATTTTGAATACTTGCGTAATGTCCAGAACCTGGATGGTTAGGGTCCGTACTATGATGCCGAGAATCATTATTTGTACACCTCCTTGCCTCAAATTCCTTATGATGAAATTTCCGTTCCACTGAACGTGGATTGGGGCACCACCGGATATGGTGGCGGCGAGTACTATCCAGGACAAGGACAGCAAGGACCACCTTACCAAGGTCAGCAACCTTACGTGCAGCCTAATTATGTGCAGCAGTTTACAGGTCAAAACTACCCTGGTCAGTAAGGAGACCCACAAGGACAACCTCATCAAGGACAACCTTTGGTCTCTAGTGGTCCGGCGTTTTCTTATTTTGGGCAACCTTCAGGAAACCTGGGACAACCCAACACCCAACAAGGTCAACCGGGCACCCAACAAGGCTAGCCTTCGGGGCAACCCTACGGGAACCAGGGACAACCTCATGGGCAACAAGGTCAACCCGTAAACCAGGAAGGAAACCCTTCTGGGCAAGGAGGCCCACCTTACGTGCAGCAAGGCTGGCCTACCACTCAGCAACCCTCTGGTCACTAGGGACAAACCTCGGTTGCACAAGGGCCACCCCTCACCCAGCAAGCTCGACCTTCTGGGCGAGTAAGGCCGCCCCCAATCCAACCAGTACGACCCTCTGGCCAGACGGCTCAGAATGCAGGCGGGTATCAACCCCGACCTCCTCTTTCAGGTGGGTTCCAATCCCAACATCCATATCAAGGTGGGTACCAATCCCGCCCTCCGTACTTAGGCGGGTATCAATCCCAGCCTCCGTACTCTGGCGGGCACCAGGCCCAGCCTCCATATTCGGGTGGGTACAAATCCCAGCCCCAGCATTCTGGTGGATATCAATCCCATCAAATGCCACCTGGTTCACAGGCTCAGTACGGATACCAGCAGCCCCAGGGACAAAATCCTTACATCCCTTATCAAAATTACCAACAGCTGCAGGGTAATCCTCAACTGAATTATCAACAACCTGCTGGTCAATATGGTAACCAATGGGGTGCTGGGGGGCAGAACCAGCAACCTGGTTTCGGGAACAACCCCTACGGACAAAACCCTTATGGACAAGGCCCTCACGGCCCTGGTCCATCAGGACAAGGACAATGGGGGCAACTTGGAGCTGGGTGGAATTCTGGTTCCACCTCATATCCGCCGCAAATGTCGTTTAATCCTCAATTACCATTCCTAGCTACGTTGGAACTGCTCGATGTGTCAAAATTGACGAATGATCCCATTCTGCATGATCCGCAGTGGCCACCAGTTCCAACTAAAATTCCAAGTGATTGTCCCAAATTTGATGGGAAAGCCGGAGAGGACCCTCAGGCCCATGTCATGACGTATCACTTATGGTG
>APFE031709407.1:0-23047 GCA_000404065.3 Pinus taeda
AAATAAAAGAACTTGAGCATGAAACCCATGCTCCAATAATAATAATAATTTCTTTTCATTTTATAATTTACAAGAATATATTTCATACTTATAAAGACTGAACCTAGTTACACATTTTTCAACACTCCCTCTTAACTAGGGAGATATTCATAAGAGGTACATGGTCATTCTCAATCTAAAGAGATCTCATAAAAAGAGTCGGATCGGTAACCCATCTATCTAGCATCATGTTAACCAGCATTCTCACATAGCAAGGCCTTAACTAACAGCGCTATCTCTCCACAAGATCAAAGCACAATGCTGACAAGACCAATGATTTATAGACACCATCATCATTGTCTCTCAAGGTGATTTATAAAGACTGAACCTAGTTACACATTTTTCAACACTCCCTCTTAACTAGGGAGATATTCATAAGAGGTACATGGTCATTCTCAATCTAAAGAGATCTCATAAAAAGAGTCGGATCGGTAACCCATCTATCTAGCATCATGTTAACCAACATTCTCACATAGCAAGGCCTTAACTAACAGCTCTATCTCTCCACAAGATCAAAGCACAATGCTGACAAGACCAATGATTTATAGACACCATCATCATTGTCTCTCAAGGTGCATACTCCACCCGGGTGTTCATCAAGTATGACCTTCTTTGGACTATTCTTATCTTGAATAGCCAGTCCTCAAAGAATATCGGTCCATGACTACTCTTGTCTTGAATTCCCTACCACATTCTCAAAGAGTATCAAATGCCAGATGGTTACCCAATCCTCCATTCTTTCTTCCCAAGTGAAGACAAGAATGTAGTGTCTATCTCTCCCTCTTAATTAGGGAGGATACATCAACCAAGCCAAGCTTGTCTCTCAAGTACACAAGCTTCTTGTTCGGAAGAGATTTTGTCAATATGTCAACTACCTGCTCATCAGTGGAGATACATTATAGTTGCATCACACCATGTTCTACTAGCTCTCGAATACAATGATACTTGTTGTTTATATGCTTTGTTTGTCCATGAAATATTGGATCTTGTGACAAACATATACAACTAGTGTTATCACAAAGTATCACTGTAGGGTTCATCAGTGCTTCAAATAGGTCAAATAGTAGCTTCCTCAACCATATTGCTTCTCTGCTTGCTTCACAGGCTGCAACATACTCAGCCTCAGCACTACCCAAAGCAGCTATATCTTGCTTTTTTCTCATCCATGAGACCATGGAGGATCCCAAACTGAAACATCCTTTTATAGTGCTCCTTCCATCTTGCTCACTGCCTCCCCAGTCAAAATCTATATATCCAATCAGTTGGACATTATTCCTTCTGTCATACTTCAGACAGTGGTGGATGGCTCCTCGCAGATATCTCAGAATATGTTTCGTTGTTATGCAATGATCATGCTTCGGCTCCACTTGGAATTGATTGAGAACATTTACTGCAAAGCATATGTTTGGTTGAGTATTCACCAAAAACATCAGTGAGCCAATTAGTTCTCTATACTTGGAAGGATCCACAAGGTTTGATTTGGAACTCCTTAGTCTCTTCAAGTTTATGATCATCGGATTGGTCATAAGTTTGCAATCCATCATGTCAAACCTCTTCAACATATTGATCACATACTGTCCTTGACCCAAATAAAATCCATCATGTCAAACCTCTTCAACATATTGATCACATACTGTCCTTGACCCAAATAAACTTCACCAGGTCCTTGCCAAACTTCTAGTCCCAAATAATAATGCATCCGCCCAAGATCCTTCATGTCAAATCCTGTTGCTAGTTGCTTCTTACATTTTTCAATTCGACCTCCTACACCTATCAAGAGAAGATTATCTACATACAGAAGAATGATTACAGGTTCTCCATCTATAACCTTGATATAAAGGTTAAAATCAACAAAACTTTTTGTGAAGCCTGTTCTTTGTAGGTATGCATCTAGCATACCATGCCCTTGGTGCTTTCTTGAGGCCATATAATGCTTCCTGCAATCTGCAAACATATGCCTTCCTATCTTTAACTTCGAATCCCAAGGGTTTCCTTTATATAGACTTCTTCATCTATTGTGCCATTCAGAAATGCAGTCTTGACATCCATGTTCCATCCCATCGATGCTACCAGAGAGACTAATGAACGAAACGTTGTAGATCTTGTTATTTGAGCAAATGCCACTTCGTAGTCAATGCCTTCTAGTTAAGAGAATCCCCTAGCCACAAATATTGCCTTATACTTATCTATACTTCCATCTGTCGCATGTTTGATCCTATAGATCCACTTGGAAGTTACCACAAATTTGTCTTCAAGCCTAGGTATGACCTCCCACACTCCATTCTTCATTATAGATTGATACTCTTCATTCATGGCATCTTTCCATCCCTGATGATGGACAGTCTCTTCAAAAGTGGATGGTTCTGCTTTTATTAGTTTTGTCATGTATGCAACATACCCAGAATATCTTTTGGGTTTCTTGCTTTCTCTAAAAGAGCCTTTCGTTGCCCCATGACCTTCTACATCAAGTAGTGTAGATTTCAACCAATTAGGTATTTTCCTTGTTTATGGGATGACCATGAGTTGAATAGGTTCACTAGCACCTTCTTCTTCATGGTGAGATTCTTCTGCTTCCTGTCAACTTCTTCCTCAAATACAGTTCCTTTGATTTTTTGAATGCTATACTTTCATCAAATATGACATCTCAACTGACTTCTATGTGATGTCCTTCTTTTACGTAGATCCTATTGGCCTTAGATGAGTTACTATACCTAATAAATGTTCCCTTCAGCCTGATGGATCCTACTTCTTTCTTTGTCTTTTGGTATATGGATATATACAGGACACCCAAAGATTCAGAGATGATCTACAGATGGCTTCTTTCCAGTGAACACGTCCTCTGGAGTTTTATTGTCTAGGGACCTGTGGGGACTTCGATTCTGAATGTAGACAGTTGTCTTCGTGGCTTCTCCCCACAGAAACTTAGGTAGATCCAGATCGTGTAACATTGCTTTTACACTTTCTTCATTAGATCTATTCTTTAGTTCTGCAACTCCATTTTGCTCAGGGTTATATGCGACTATTAGCTCCCTCTTAATCCCAGACTCCTTACAAAATGCTATAATCTCCTTGGATGTATATTCTCCTCCATTATCAGATCTTAGTATCTTGATTCTTCTTTCTGTAAGGTTCTCCACTTCAGCTTTGAATTCTTGAAATTTTGTAAGTACTCCATCCTTGGTTTTCATTAAGTAAACCCAAGTCTTTCTTGAAGGGTCATCTATAAATGTGACATAATATAGATAACCACCAAGTGATTTAGGAGTCATAGAGCTACCTACATCGGAGTGAACGAGATCCAAGATTTATTTTGACCATGAAGCACTGCTTCCAAATGGTCTCTTCGTATTCTTACCCAATGCACATCCCTTACATACTCCTTCATGATCTTCCTTCAATTCAGGTATTCCATCTACTATGGAGCTTAGAGTTGGAAGGATTTTGAAATGTAGATGACCAAATCTTCTATGCCAAAGTTCACATGGACTAATTTCAACGTGAACTAGGACTTGGGCTGAAGGAGATATCAGTCTGTAAAGTCTTCTTTATCGAATGCCAATGACTTTAGTTTGTTTTATACTTGAGTCTTTACTCCATACAACAACATTTCCATCAATGAAAGCTATTTTATCACCCTTATCTTCTAAGCTCGAAATGGAAAGTAAGTTTTTATGCAAACCTGGAACAAATAGAATGTTGTTGGGGTGGATTTTGCTTCCATTCTCCAGCTTTATAGAGGTTCATCCAAGTCCCCTCATGGGATAGTGCTTCTTATCTCCAAGTTCCACTGAATAAGTAGATTTACATTTTGATAAGGTCTTCAATTGTTTGGGATGACCAGTCATGTGCCTCGATGCACCGCTATCAATTACCTAAATGTTTTCACCTTGGAATGTGCTAGAGAGAGTCGAGAAGAGACCTTTATCCTTTTCCTTGGTTGATACTTTCTTTGAACAAAATAAGAGACTTTGTGCTTTCTTGATACCTTCCTTGAGATGGCTTGCTATCTTGGAATACTTCTTGATGAACTTCTTCACAGTAGAGGAGATCTTCATGATGTCCTTTGCTAACCTTAGCTCTGATAACATGTTGAGAATTTAATAGAGCAACGTATATGTTAATTCTCTTAAACTTGATAATTGTTTGTGTTACTTTTTCCTTATTAGCTTTGTTCCTTATTATTATAAGGTGAGATACATCAAACAGCGACCAAAATAATAAGAACAGTGACACAGTATATAGGTTGAAATCCAGGGCAAAAACCCCTCTGTTTAGGGAAAACACTTAAATGTCTTCTCTTCTTATAGATCCTTCAATTGACGAATACCAAGACCTTGTGACTCAGACCAATACCCTCCAAGATCAAGATCAACCACCAATTCGGCCTCCTGCTACAAGAACTTCGACCTCCTACTGCAGATCCGAAATTTTGTCTGCCTAGCAATTGCTGCGACCACACTTGAAAACTTCAATCTTCTTCTTAGACCCTTCTTCATTCCTTCGCTTGCCCTTCCTTGTGACTTAGGGCTAGAGAGATACCCTTAGTGACCTTCCCTTGCCTTCTTTTGTCTCTTCCTTCCAAGATCAAACTAGATATAACCCTTGCGCAGAAACCCTAGCTTCGTCTTACACATGGGAGAGAGAGCTGGCCCAAACACTTCGACTTTCTTTCTAAATTATTTTGGAACGGCATTAATTTCTACATTTTGGGGTCGATTTTTGAGGTGATGGGGCCCATCCAATTTTATTAGGAGGCTAGACTTAGTAGAAGTTATTTCGATGTGGTTAATTTGTACATGTGAGCCACCCACACTAGGAGAATACACATTCCCTAGTTCGATTTGCATGGAGGGGAAATCGATGGTTAAATGAGGGACCCACGAAGGAGGAAAAATGGAGGGAAAAGTGCTCCACAAAATCTATATAAGGAAGGCAACTCTCCTCATTTCAGCATCTTATCTTTTGGACATATTGAACTCAATCTTAGTTGCTCAAGCTGCTTAGCCAAGTTATTGTGATGTTAGCACTCGAGTGTCTCCGAGCAGAGATCTCAACCCTTGCTTTGGTGGATTTTGAGTGCCAGCCCTAGAAGGGAGTTCTTCTTCATCTCAGTTCGTAGCAGCAGCAGCAGGCAGACGAGTTACAGCAGCTATAACTCGAGTACCAGCACCAGGGGAGTAACAACAACGCAAGGATTGCGCAGTCACAGCGTGAGGCACTCCGAGAAGTTGGGGGAGTAGAAGAATCCTTCATCATTTTCAGGAGTACAGAGGGAAACTACAAACAAGAGGGCCATCCTACACACAGCTCTCATTTCATCACACACAGGACTACATCATCTCCTCCATGACTGCGCAGTCATTGGAGTGAAACTCTTTGGGGCAGCACCATCCGAGGGAGTTTGGAGCTGGGAGGTTGGTAGATCATTTGGAGGGCCATTTGAGGAGGATTGTTGGAGTTGGGAGAGCAGAGATTGACAGGATCAGTAACAGCAACAGAATTTGAAATTGGAGGAGTGTCAAGCTATGAAGGGTCAATTTTTGAAAGTTGGATCCAAGGGAATCCCTTTCTGGGTATTTCTAGGTTTTGGGCAAGGATCACACTCTTAATTTTATAGAATTTTTTGGGCAGATCTAAGGGGTCAAACAAGGGTCCGAACTCAGCCAGCAACTAGAGGAGCTAAGGGGAATTTGGGCCAAAATTCCAAGGTCAACATTTGGCCAATTCCTTCATGGGTTATTCTGATTATTTGGTGGAGAGGCCAGGGTTAATTTCCCATAAGTTTTTTAGTACCGAAGGTGGGGTTTCCAGCAGCATCTTTGCAGCAGACAACAGAGTTTCACAAGGGCAGTGGAGGGCATCATTGCAACAGTTATTTGTGCCATCTAGGCTTCACATATTACCACCTGCGCTTGATCACGCCTACCATTGAGGCAAGCCCAGGTGCACCACTTCCACATTATTGTACTTTTCTCCCAGATCATAATAAAATGGCTTAGTTGTTGGTTATTCCTGGACTTTCTATGGGTGTGCACTGAATGTTTCAATTTTTAGCTTCTAAAACTGGCTAAGAATGTTCTAAATGACATGGATCAAGCCAAATCTAATCTTAGCCATTGATTAGAGACTTAATCTTGGCCGTTGAAGACTCAACAGGAAAAGTACAAGAAGAGGCTTGAGGGTCAGTTGGAGATACACCAAGTTGATTAGTCAGTTCGATTTTCTGCAGCGAGGAGCAGTGAGCTATGTCACAGGGTTCGCCGAATTTAAAGCTTGAGGTTCAAAATTCGTCGAACCTAAAAAAAATTTCAAATTCGTTCAGGTTCGGCGAACCTCATAGGCGAACCTCAATTCAAACCTAAACGAATTCGAACCTGAACAGGCCCGAACCTGAAGCCAAACTTGAAGCCGAACCTGAAGCCGAACTTGAAACTGAATTGTATAGTTTTTTATGGAAGTTAGGGTTCGCACGGTTTTTTAAGTGGTTTTTTAGATTTATGAAAAACTGTGTGTCATTTTGTGTTTTTTTCGCTTCCCATCAATTATTTCCCGCGGTGCCCACTACATTGGCTTTATTTACCCAAGACACATTGACTTTATATTACTAGTCTGCAGAAGTGTTGGCGTCTATGTTTTCCCACCAATAGGTTAATACACATAATTTTCTTTATGGCATTTATAATATGACACTATTTAAAATATTTATTTATAGAAAAAACCGATTATAGTTGTAGGCTGCAGCTGCTCCATTTGGTATTTGTTATTTTTAAATGATGTTTTTAAAAGCTAATTTAATATTCAAATCTAGCATTTGGCATTAGTTATTTCTAAATGACACCTGTAAAAACTATTTTAATATTTAAATCATTTAGCATTTGTTATTTTCAAATCATTCTTTTCAAAACTATTTTAATATTCAAATATTGTATTTGGCATTCGTGACTCAATATTATATTTATGTTTGTTTCGCTGCTATATTAAAAATTAAAATAAATATTTATGTTTGTTTAGTTGCTATAATATTTATATTTGCTTAGTATTATATTTATTGCTAATATACAAGAGATGGAATTTCACTATAAAATATTTAATATTGAAGAAATATCAATAAGATAAAAATGATTATTTATTGTAGAAAATAAAATTGAAAATTATAATCTCTAACTTAATTATTAAAAATTAGAAATGTAAACTTGAATACAATTTATAAATTATAAATTTACCTTTAAAAATCAACCTCTAAACTTATTTTTTTAATTTATTAAAAATATAATACATCTAATGTAATATGTATGTTTAAATTTTGATTATGTTTTAACTCTATGAGTTTTTAAAGAACATGAGTATTTGACATTATAGTCATTCTTTTAAATTTTGGAAATCGTAAATTATGCATCCCTTTTTGTATTTGCAAATTGCAAACTACTATGGTGTATGTTTACATTTAACCTAAGTTGCACGAAACGGGGAAACGGGTACGAGTTTTCGAAACGGGAAGCAATACAAAACGCGACCTCCCCAAATTTTGGAAACAGGGAAACGCGAATATATATATATATATATATATATATGTGCAATCATAAAGCATAAATGATACATTATATTTATTACACTTAAACATTAGATTTAAATTACATAACATTTACTCAGAAGAATCACATAATGAAAATAAAAATATCGATATCAAAAAGCAACCTTTATATATATCCATCTCAAAAAAGCCTTTTTTATATTAAATATGGGCTGCAAAGACAATAAAGACATAAGCTGCAAGAGGAGAATCCATCAGATTTTCTGCATGCCACATCCCATTCTTAGAAGGACCACTGTTGTATTGGAGTCTCTCCTACATAGTCGAACGACCTTAGTGCTCTTGATTAAATACACGTTTCATACCCTAGTACCCTACATGATCTTGATTATTGGGAGTTTCCCCTGCATAGAGGGCTTGGTTCTCTTGATTAAATACACGTTCCATACCCTAGTACATGATAAAATCCAATGGAAACATTGCAATCCCTCCAATCCTGAAATCCTGAAAAACAAATAACTCTGATGGATTTTGAGTGAGATCTAAAATTCTACTTTCTCCATATGAAATCCAACGAGGACGAAACCACTCTCAAACATCCTGAGTCATTTCATGGTAATGTTAAAAATTTAAGTAAAAGGATGAAAATGAAAAATAAAGGAGAATATCACCTTTACTTTAAGAATTTAACATTACCATGAACTGCATATCCCTCAAACTTCCTGATGAATTTCATATTGACACTAGGGCAAAAATTCACTTTTATAACTTTAGACACGCATCTAGAAGCAACAAGAAGTCACTAACATACCCTAAAAGTAAATTAAAAAACAAATTAAAAAAACACAAGTTAATGAGGAAACGTGGGTCGTACAGCCCTGAAACGCGTTTCCAGCCGTACTGGCCATGTTTCTGTTTCGGGAAACGTGGTAGTACGGCCGGAAACGCATTTCACAACCGTACCAAACGCGTTTCGTACCCGTTTCCGTACGAAAACAGACCTTTATACCATGTTTCCTGCAACATAGCATTTAACTAATGTCATTGATAATTAGATGCTATAGTATGATTAAGTTATTCATGTATGCTTACCAATCAAAATTCTTACTCATATAGCTTTATTGATTGATTTCAAAAAAAAATTTATGTCATAAATATGTATATATATGTTGAAAAATATGTATAGTCAAACCTATTGTCGAACCTCATCGGAAAATTCGAATTTGAATCGAATCTAATCGTTGCCAAACTCAAATTCAAACCCGAACCGTGTGACATAGGCAGTGAGTACATAGCAGAGAGGCAGGGATAGTGCCAAAGGGCAGCGTAGAGACCAAAGAGGCTAACGCAGAGGCGGCTAGACCTATGTAGCGGCAGCAGAAGCTATGTAGAGATAGCTAGGGATTGCGCGGAGGCTGACGGGCTTACGTGGGTGACGCAGAAGGCCAGAGAACTGACGCAGAGAGCCAAGAGGCTGACGCAGAGGCTTCAGGAGTTACGTTGAAGCTAGCAGGGCTGACACAGGGCCAAGAGGAAACACTGGAAGAATGTTCGTGGAGCAAACTAGCGCTGAGAGGCTAAATATCTATCTCCGAGAAGAGGTATTACTGCGGTGCAACAATCTCTGTTGGGTGAGCCATTTCGGCACCCTAGTTGTACTCAAGAATCAGCATAATAATAAAACCGTCATAATTGTCACACTGTTTTCCTGCATTGGGTTTTTCCGAGGACAATTGTCCAAAAATAACAGTGTCCCTTATGTGTTTGTCTCAGTATTTTAGTTGTTGATCTGTATATGAGTTAAGGTTGCATTTGTGTTTATTTCAGTATTTATATTTATAACCAATTTGTAATGGAATGAAAAAGTAGAAGAAACTAAACCATATCATGCAGTAGGGATTTCTAACGTGTCAAACTTAGAAATTTCAAGATGGTATCAGAGGGTCGCAGATCGCAAGAGGACTGAAGGGATCAGTGATATCGGAAATTTGCAGCAGTAGCAGTGATTCGAGAGACAGAGTTGCTCCTAAGCAGAAGGCAGTAGAGAAGAAGTGACACAGAGGGCCTGCATCATCATTTCAAGCCAAAGAGAGGGCGAGCGCAGAGGCAGAGAGAGGCAGAAGAGGCTCACGAAGAGCCACATCATCCTACTCAGTCAGGTAGGATTGACGCAGTTGGCCAGAGGAGTGATTCAGCCTTTGTCGGGATTGCACAGAGCTGGAAGGCTCAGTTTCTTCAGTTGTCGGGGCCTAGGGAGCTGTGGACAGGTTGTGGTTGGGAAGCTGGTGGGGTGATGTTTTTGTCGAAGCAGAACAGTACCTAACGAGACAGAACCAAGGTGGAGGGAGTCGCTACCTTGATGGATTTCTAGCCAAGAAATCTAGACCTAAGATGCAGTTGCAAGGAGGATTGGAGAGGAGCGGTTCAACATTTGGCAAGAAGATTTCCAACAGGGAAATCAAGACTTAGAGGGAAATTTCTAAGAAGAAAGTCGAAACTCAGAAGGAGTCTAGATGAGGAGAGGAAGTGGCAGTGAACGGACTGAGGGATCAGGACAAGTTGGCCAAGGCTTCCAACGTTGTCATCTGGAAGGCTAGGATCCTAGCAGCCTTGGATCAAGATCGCATCAAGGGCTTTGCCTTGAGAACCATGGCTATCGCAGTCGACCCAGCTGATAATGAGAAGTATGAGGATGCAATGGCGAGGGCAAAGTGTATAATCCTTGACGGGGTCAAAGATCATGGCATACCACATATTGTTGAAAAGAACACAGCGAAGGAGATGTGGGATACATTGACGACCTTGTAACAGGGCACTTCCGTGCAATGGAAGATGTTATTGGAGAAACAGTTGTAGTTGTATCGGATGCAGAAGGGGGAGCAGATAGATCTATTCCTCCTCAGATTGCAGGAGATTCGCGACCAACTTACTTCCATAGGGTCTACACCGGATCCAGAGTTCATGGTGAGGACCGCCCTGAATGCAATCTCTGAGGAATGGGAGACATTTGTCCAAGGCATTTTGAGCAGAGCTATTCTTCCAGGATGGGAGGAGATGTGGGCAGCTCTTCGCCAAGAAGAGATCAGACAGTTGACCAAGGCCGGGAGTAGTGGTAAGGGAAGTCAGATCGGCTCTAGCATCTGCAGGAGAACAAGAGACATCTCCAAGGTGAAGTGCTTCCATTGTGGGGAGTTGCGACATTATGCATCCCATTGTCCAAAGAAGAAAAACAAGGGAGAGGCTTCCGACTCCAAGGCAGCTCCAGCTAAGACGAAGAAAGAAGTCGAGAGAATGATGATGATTGTGCCATGAGTGCTCATGCACCTCTAGAGAAGAGGTGGGGAGACATCGAATTGTAGTCAAGAGGACTACAAACTAAGGCAGGATGCTTGAGTTACCCAAACTCTTGGATCATATCCGACTACAAGAGCCCTTAACGATAGTAGTAGGATGACAGAGGTCGAGTGGAGCAAAGTGTAGTGGAGCAGCACGACGGTGTTTGGGTGCAGAAATTTGAAGCAAAGCAATGGAGGTTGCAACAATGCGAGAGGCACAGAGGTGTATGCAGCAGTGCAGTGGAGATTGCAGCAATGTGAGAGGCACAGTGCGAGTGGCAGCAAAGGGAGCAAAGGATAGCAGCAGAGGCAGTTTCAGTTTCATGAGGCTTCCAGAACAATCGGGATGTCAGCCTTTGGGAAGATCGGTTACTTACATCTCGATAACTGAGTCGCAGTGTAGCAGTTAGTAGTGGCAGTGCTAGAGCAGCGTATTGAGAGGGAGCTACAATACAGATGTAGCAGTGGAAGTGGCAATGTCATGGGCAGCGATACGGAAAGCAGCAGTACAGATGATGTGAGGCAGCAAGCCGAGGATCATCACAGGTACCGGTGTGAAAGGATCAGCATGATGTTTCAGTGTTGGAGCATTACTAAAGCACATTCCTCGCTATGAGGGAGTGTTGATTTGTGGTAGCATCGGATGTGCTCTAGCCATGAAAATTGGTGGAGAGGCTAAGGCACACAAAATCTCCAAGACTCGGAAATGGTTTGGGGAAATTCCACCCAATTGGAGAGATATTGACATAATTAATATTTTTAATGGGGTTCCTAGGTCTAAACTTAGGAAAATTAAAATATTAATGGGTATTACTATAAAACTGCGTGAGAATGTTCTAAATGACATGGATCAAGCAAAATCTAATCTTAGTCGTTGATTAGAGACTTAATCTTGACTGTTGAAGACTCAACATGAAAAGTATAAGAGGAGGCTTAACGATCAGTTGGAGATACACCAAGTTGATCAGTCAACTCAATTTTTGTTGGAATTTCTAAGTTTAAATCGTTAGAAATTCTTCATGTACTATCTGATTTATTTCTTCCTACTTGTTCAATTATTTAACAAGTTATTTACTATGTAAATATTGAAAATATATACATGTACAGTATCAACATCTACAGATCATCAACTGAAAGTAAACAAGCACACAAGTGACATCGTTATTTTTGGACCAACGTCCCCGAAAAACCCAATGCGGGAAAACCAGTGCAGCTATTCAGAGGGTTTTATTATTATGCAATTTTGATAATACAACCAGGGTGCCAGAAATGGCTCACCTAATAGAGAATGCCCTCGGTAGTAGTACCTCTCACTCGGAGACAGATATTCCGGCTGATAAATCACCCGATGAATGATCCCAAAGCAACAATTGCAGCTTTTGTTGCTCTACGTCACTCTGATAGGGACTACGTCACCCTATCTGGCACACCAGCTCCTAATTTGTCCCACAAAACCCTCCAGCACTACCTCTAGGCCCTACGTCAGCTCTACTATCCTATGCATCAGCTTCTGGGGCCTCTGCATCAGCCCTTAGACCCTTGCGTCTCACACACTAGCCTCTTTGGCTCTGCGCAGCTCCTGGCTACCTTTGCGTCAACCTCACTGAGCTCTGCGCTGCCTCTCTGGTACCAACTCTGCCTCTCTGCTATGTATTCACTGCCCCTCAACTGCAACTCAAATCACTCACTCAATTTCCTCAGCAAACCTTGCCCCAGAAAATCAAATTCTTGATCTCTCTTGGTGTGTTGTCCAACTAACCCTCAAGCTTCATCCTATACTTTTCTCGTTGGTCCATCAATGGCCGAGATTAAATCTCTAATCAACTGCTAAGATTAGATTTGGCTTGATCCATGACTTTTGGAACTTTCTAACCCAGTTTTATATTAATACCCATTATTTTTCCTAAGTTTAGACTTAGGAACTCCATTAAAAATATTAATTATTTTAATATCTCCCAAATCGTTAGAATCTGCCCAAACCATTTCTGGGTCTCATGTGCTTTAGCCTCTCCACCAACTTTCATGGCTAGAGCACATCCGATGCTACCCCAAATCAACACTCCCTCTTAGCGAGGATTGTGCTCTAGTAATACTCCACACTGAGTATCACCCTGATCATCCAGCATCGGTCCCTGTGCTGATGCTAGGCCTCCCCGCCCAACATCCTCTGCACTATTGCATCTTATAATGCTACCCATGACCCTCCCATTGCCACTGTTGCATCCATACAACAGCTCCCTCTGCATCTGTGTTGTTGTTGGTCCATATACCCAGAGCACTGCATCCCCTTCTCCTCACGCTACATCGTGCTGCCCATAGCACTGCCACTGCTAATTATTGCATTACAACCCGATTACTGAGAAGGAGGTAATTGATCCACCCAACTCTGATATCCCTGTTAGGCTAGAGACTCTTCCGATGTTGAAGCTCCCTCTATCGCTAACAAGTGCTCCCTCTACTGACCTCTGCGTTGTTGCAACAACTCCATGCATCTTGCACCGTTGCACACTTCTTTGTGCCATCCTGCACTGGTGCAACACTCTCGTGCTTCTCGCACTGGTGCATCCTACTAGCCTCGCGCTATCTCGGGACTCCTACATTGTTGCACTCTTTGTCGCTCCATCTGCATCTATCTCTACCGACGTCTGCTAGTCCTACTACTACTCCTCGAGGCTCCCGTAGCAAGGTATAATCCAAGAGGTTGGGTACCTCGAGGATCCTGCCCCTCATCGCCTGTAGTCTGTCTGACTACAGCTCGATGTCTCCCCACTTCCTCTCAAGTGACACATGAGCACTCATGGCACAGTCAGTATCCTCCTCGACTTCTTTCTTCGCCCTCGTTGGCGCTGCCTTGGTCTCAGAAGCCTCTCCCTTGCTCTTCTTCCTAGGACACTGGTTCGCAAAATGACCCAGTTCCCCACAATGGAAGCACTTGAGCTTAGAGAGGTCCTTCTTCCGCTTCTCCTGCTTTCCCGCAAATGCTAGAGTCGCATCCTCCTCTTCCTCCTTTTTGATCCTGATCCCTTTACAGCTACTCCCTGCCTTGGTTAGCCGTCTGATCTCTTCTTGACAAAGAGTCGCCCACAGTTCTTCCCAATCTGGAAGCTTTAACCTGCCTAGTATGCTCTAGACAAACACTTCCCAATCCTTGGAAACAGCATCCAATGCAGTCCTCACCAACATCTCCTCATCCGACGTGGCCCCTATGGAAGTCAGCTGGTCCTGGTTCTCCTTCAATTAACCGAGGAAGACATCTATCTGCTCTCCCTTCTACATCTAGTATGACCACAGCTGATTTTCAAGTAACATCTTTGTCTGCATGGAAGTATGCTGGTATAGTTTCTTCAAGGCCTCCCACATCGCATTTGCCATGTCTTTTTCGGCACTGTGGCACTACATGATCCTTGACCCCATCAAGGATGATGAACTTCGCCCTGGCCATTGCCTCCTTGTACTTCTCATTTTTAGCTAGGTCAACTGGGATCGCTATTGTTTTCAAGGTGAAGTCCTTGATGCGATATCTGTCTAGAATGGACAAGATCCTGGCTTTCCAAACCACGAAGTTGGATGCTTCGTCCAACCTATCCTGATCTCTCAGTCCATTCACGGCCATTGCGTTGCTCTTCTTTTGACTCCTCCAAGTTTGTCTACTTCCCTCCTGGAAGTCCTCTATTCGACTCCTGCTGAGTCTCGCAAGTTCCATCTGGAAGTTCTTGGTTTGACTACCTCTGAATCTTGATTTCCATTCTGAAAATCCCTCCTCCTTGGTCTTGCCCTGATAGGTATTGTTCTGACCACAGTACCCCTCCAACTTCACTCTGCAACTTACCCACATCTTCCTAAGCCCCAGCAACTGAAGGACTGAGCCTCTAGGCTCTGCACAATCCCGGCACCAGCAAAATCTGCACCTCCTGGCCACATCGTCGATCTTTCCTGACTGAGAAAGATGATTGGGCACTGCGTAGGTCAGGTCTGCTCGTCTCTACCTCTGCGTTAATCCTCCTCTTCGCTTGAACTGATGACACAGGCTCTTTGCGTCACCCCTTATTTATTGCTTTCTGCTAGGAACAGCTTTTGTCACTCGGGACAGTTGTTTCAGCTGCTACTACTCTCCTCGACTGATGCCTTCAGTTATCCTGTGATCTACAACCACGCTCTTATACCATGTTGGAATTTCTAAGTTTACCCGGTTAGAAATTCTTCCTGTACTATCTGATTTACTTCTTCCTACTTGTTCAATTACTTAACAACTTATTTACTATGTAATTAATGAAAATAAATACAAGTGGAGTATCAACATCTATATATCATCAACTGAAAGTAAACAAGCACACAAGTGACATCGTTATTTTTGGACCAATGTCCCCAGAAAAACCCAATGTGGGAAAACCAGTGCAGCTATTAAGAGCATTTTATTATTATGCAGTTTTCAAAATACAACCATGGTGCCAGAAATGGCTCACCCAACAGAGAATTCCCTCGGCAGTAGTACCTCTCACTCAGAGACAGATATTCCCACTGATAAATCACCGGATGAACGATCCCGCAACAACAATCGCAGCTTTTGTTGCTCTGTCACTTTGATAGGGACTGTGTCACCTATCCAGCTCACCAGCTCCCAGTCTGTCCCACAAAATCCTCCAACGCTACCTCTAGGCCCTGCGTCAGCGCTGCTAGCCTATGCGTCAGCTTCTGGAGCCTCTGCGTCAGCCCCTTGACCCTCTACGTCTCACATGCTGGCCTCTTTGGCTTTGCACAGCTCCTGGTTGCCTCTGCGTACCCTCCAACTTCCTCTGCATCACCTCACTGGGCTTTGCGCAGCCTCTCTAGTACCAACTCTATCTCTCTGCTATGTATTCACTGCCCCTCAACTGTAACTAGATCACTCACTCGATTTCCTCAGCAAACCCTGCCCCAGAAAATCGAATTCTTGATCTCTCTTGGTGTGTTCTCTAACTGCCCTCAAGCCTCCTCTTATACTTTTCTCGTTGGTCCATCAGAGGTCGAGATTAAATCTCTAATCAACAACTAAGATTAGATTTGGCTTGATCCATGACTTTTGGAACCTTCTAACCCAATTTTATATTAATACCCATTAATATTTTTTTTCCTAAGTATAGACTTAGGAACTCCATTAAAAATATTAATTATTTTAATATCTCTCAAACCAGTTAGAATCTGCCCAAACCATTCCTGAGTCTTGGAGATCTCATGTGCTTTAGCCTCTCCACCAATTTTCATGGCTAGAGCACATCCGATGCTACCCCAAATGAACAATTTTCTGGAGCAAGGCTACTGGCATGATTGTGGAAGCTAAATATCCACAAGTATTTTGAACACCTTACATTGTCCATTCCTTGAATTTAGCACTTAAAACTATTGCTTCTGATGTGCCTTGGATTGGAAGTATTATGGGGGATGCACGACATATCCACAACTTTGTATAAAATCATACCAATGCCCTCACAATCTACAAAGAGTACACACATTTATCATTGTTGAAAATTGTAGATACACGGTTTGCATTTGCATTCATCATGCTAAAGAGGTTGAGTGAGGTCAAGACCGCTCTTGGGGCCATGGTTATTTTAGGGTTTTGGTCTTTTTCGAGAAAAACAGATTAAGTAGCCTCAAAAAGAGTGTAGGACATAGTATTAGATGATGCTTGGTGGGAGAGGGTAGATCTCACTATTAAGATCATGGACACTATCATTGCTTTGCTAGGATTTGCAAATACAAACCAACCCATCCTAGGAGAGGTTTATGAGGGATGGGATTACATGATTGAGTCTGAGAGGGCCATTATTTTACAGAGTGAGTGCCCTTAGTATGAGATGAGCCATCATCGAAGGCCTTCTTCACCACCATACAAGATATTCTTGTCAACAGGTGGGGCAAGAATTCAAACCTTTGCATTGTTTGGCTCATTCATTGAATCCAAAATACTACATCCATGAGTACCTGAATGGTGGACCTTCCCACATATTCCCTCCTCACATGGATGGTGAAATTTCATAGGGTAGGATGGATGCATTAAGGCGTATATTTCAAGATAGAGCATCCCTTGATGAGGTGGAGGATGCCTTTACAGAGTTTTCACTGGCACTCGGTGATTTGCAATATATGATGTAATTAGAGACAAGAGAGCTAAGAAGCCCTATTCTTGGTGGGAAACTCGTGGGACAACATGCCCTCCTCTACAACAGTTCGCCATGAGGCTCCTCTCTCAGGGTACTTCATCCTCTTGTTGCTAGAGGAATTGGAGCACATATGGGAATTTGTATAGTTTGAAGAAGAGCAGGCTTGAGCAATCTAGGGCAGAGACAATGGTGTATCTGCACACCAACCTTCGTCTTATTTATAGGCAGAAAGAGGAGTGGTTGACGAGAAAGACAAAGATGTGGGATGTGTTTTCTAATGATATGGGTTTCGACAGCAATGTTGAATTGGCATTGGCCAACTTGGATCTTAATAAACCAGTGCTAGAGCCTGTCACTTTCGACGATGGTGATACTCATAAGGGGTCATTTACATCCGATACAGAGGATAAGGTTGCAAAGGAGAGCAGTGGTGACCATGACAGTCATGTTGATTTTGATGATGATGATTGATGAGCTACCTACTACCCTATAGTTGTTTTGTATTTGCTATTTCTATTTGCCATTGGCACTGCTAGTCAATAGTCCTCTAGATTCAGTGCCTATATAACACATTTTGATTTTCATGACATAATGAGAAAACTGCAGTTTCTTGTCTTTCTCGTATTGGATCATTGATGAATCTGTCATGATTGTATTTGTATGCATTAAGTTACAAATTTACAATGTAGAATCTAGATGTATGTCTGAATTGGTATCATCATGAGAATTTGTGTGATATGAAATCATTGAAATATCTATTTAGTATTAATTTTATGTTTTAATTTCCAAGTTTAACCCATTAGAATTTTTTCCTGTACTATCTGGTTTATTTCTTCCTACTTGTTTAATTACTTAACAAGTTATTTACCATGTAAATACTGAAAATAAACACAAGTACAGTATCAATATTTACAGATCATCAACTGAAAGAAAACAAGCACACAAGTGACATCGTTATTTTTGGACCAATGTCCCTAGAAAAACTCAATGTGGGAAAACCAGTGCAGCTATTCAGAGGGTTTTATTATTATGAAGTTTTTAGAATACAACTAGGGTGCCATAAATGGCTCACCCAACAGAGAATGCCCTCGGCAGTAGTACCTCTCCTCAGAGACAGATATTTCAACTGAATAATCACCAGATGAATAATCCCACAGCAATAATTGCAACTTCCACTGCTCTGCGTCACTCTAATAGGGACTGCAACATCCTATCTGGCTCTCCAGCACTCAGTCTGCCCCACAAAAAACCTCCCAGCATTGCCTCTTGGCCTTGTGTCAGCTCTACTAGCATCTGCGCAGCTACTGAAGCTTTTGTGTCAGCCCTTAGACCCTCTACGTCACGCACGCTGGCCTCTTCTGGCTCTGCGCGACTCCCATTTGCCTCTGCGTAGCACCCAGCTGCCTCTGCATCAACCTCTCCAGAGTCTGTGTTGTCTCTCTGGTACTAACTCTGCCTCTCTGCTATGTATTCACTACCCCTCGCTGTTGATCATTGATTCACTTTTGCTTAGCAACCCCACTCTAGCAAAATGAATGATTGATCACTCTGGTGTATTCTCCAACTGACCCTCAAGCCTCCTCTTATAATTTTCTCGTTGGTCCATCAACAGCCGAGATTAAATCTCTAATCAATGGCTAAGATTAGATTTGGCTTGATCAGTGACTTTTGGAACCTTCTAACCCAATTTTATATTAATACCCGTTAATATTTTATTTTTTCTAAGTTTAGGCTTAGGAACTCCATTAAAAATATTAATTATTTTAATATCTCCCAAACCAGTTAGAATCTGCCCAAACCATTTCTAGGTCTTGGAGCACTCATGTGCTTTAGCCTCTCCACCAATTTTCATGGCTAGAGCACATCTGATGCTACCCCAAATCAACACTCCCTCTTAGCGAGGACAGTGCTCTAATAATACTCCACACTGAGCATCACCCTAATTATCTGGCATCGGTCCCTGTGCTGATGCTAGGCCTCCCCACCCAACATCCTCTACACTGTTGCATCTTGTACTATTGCTTATGGCCCTGCCACTGCCATTGTTGCATCTGTACGACAGCTCCCGCTGCATCTGTGTTGTTGTTGGTCCATCTTCCCAACACTGCATCTGCATTGTATCCACTCTTATCATGTTGCATCGTGCTACTGCACTACAACTCAGTTACTAAGAAGTAAGTAACTGATCCACCCAACTTTTGGCATCCCTGTCAGGCTAGAAACACTCCCGACGCTGAAGCTCTCTTTGCCGCCAACAAGTGCTCCCTCTACTGTCCTTTGCGTTGTTGCAACAACTCCCTGCATCTCGCACCATTGCACACCTCTATGTGCCATCCTGCACTGGTGCAACATTCTCATGCCTCTCGCACTGTTGCAGCCTACTAGCCTCACGTTGTCCCGAGACTCCTGCTCTGTAGCACTCTCTACCATCCATCCGCATTCGTCTCTACTAACATCCGCCAGTCCTACTACTCCTCTTTAGGGCTCTCGTAGCAAGGTATAGTCCAAGAGGTTGGGTACCTCAAGGATCCTGCCCCTCATCGCCTATAGTCCGTCTGACTACAGCTCGATGTCTCCCCACTTCTTCTCAAGTGGCACATGAGCACTCATGGCACAATCATCCTCCTCCTCGACTTCTTTCACCGCCTTTGTAGGTGTTGCCTTCGAGTCAGAAGCCTCTCCCTTACTCTTCTTCCTAGGACACTAGTTCGCAAAATGACCCAATTCCCCACAATGGAAGCACTTGATCTTGGAGAGGTCCTTCTTCTTTCTCTTCTCCTGCTTCCCCACAAATGCTAAAGCCACATCATCTTCTTCCTCCTTGATTCTGGCCCCTTTGCACTATTCCCTGCCTTGGTCACCCGTCTAATCTCTTCTTGACGAAGAGCCGCCCACAGTGCCTCCCAATCCAAAAGGCTCATCCTGCCCGGTATGCTCTCGACAAATACCTCCCAATCCTCTTAGACTGTGTTCAATGCAGTCCTCACCATCAATTCCTGATCCGGCGTGGCCCCTATGTTAGTTAGCTGGTCACGGATCTTCTTCAATCGACCGAGGAAGACATCTATCTGCTCTCCCTTCTGCATTTGGTATAACTGCAGTTGATTTTCAAGTAACATCTTCGTCTACATGGAAGTATGCTGGTACAATTTATTCAGGGCCTCCCACATCTCATTTGCCATATCCTTTTCGGCAATATGCGGCACCACATGATCCTTGACCCCATCAAGGATGATGCACTTCGCCAAGGCCATTGCCTCCTTGTACTTCTCATTTTTAGCTAGGTCAACTAGAATCGCTATTGTTTTCAAGGCAAAGTCATTGATACGATATCTGTCTAGAATGGACAACATCCTGGCCTTCCAGACCTTGAAGTCGCATGCTCTGTCCAACCTATCCTGATCTCTTAGTCCATTCATGGCCATTATGCTGCTCTTCTTTTGACTCCTCTGAGTCTCTCAACTTCCCACCTGGAAGTTTTTGGTTCAACTCCCTCTAAGTCTCGATTTCCCTTCTAGGAATCCTTTTGTCAACGTCAAGTTGCCCCACTCCAATCGTCTGACATTGATCAAGATTCCTTGGCTAGAAATCCACCTCAGCAGCAACTTCCTCCACCTTGGTCTTGCCCTGTTAGGTATTGTTCTGACCACAGTACCCCACCTACTTCGCTCTGCAAACTACCCACGGCCTCCCATGCCCCAGCAACTGAAGGATTGAGCTACTTGGCTTTGCGCAATCCCGGCACTGGCAAATCAACTCCCTCAGCCAACTGCGTCAGCCCTCCTGCCCTCTGCATGAGCCTGATTTTGCCTCCCACAGCCTCTGCGTTGGCCTCTCTCTAGCCCAGACTGATGACACAGTCTCTCTGCGTCACTCCTTCCTCTGTCACCTTTTGTACGGATCAGCTCTATAACTCGGGACAGCTGAATTTGTTGCTACTACTCTGCTAGTTGATGCCTTCAATTATCCTGTGATCTGCAACCACGCTCAGATACCATGTTGTAATTTCTAAGTTTAACCCAGTAGAAATTCTTCCTATACTATCTGGTTTATTTCTTCCTACTTGTTTAATTACTTAACAAGTTATTTACCATGTAAATACTGAAAATAAACACAAGTACAGTATCAACATCTACAGATCATCAACTAAAAGAAAACAAGCACATAAGTGACACCGTTATTTTTGGACCAATGTCCCCAGAAAAACCCAATGAGGGAAAATCAGTGCAACTATTCAGAGGGTTTTATTATTATATAGTTTTCAGAATACAACTAGGGTGCCAGAAATGGCTCACTCAACAGAGAATTCCCTCGGCAATAATACCTCTCCTCGGAGATGGATATTCTGGTTGAATAATCATCGGATGAACGATCCCACAGCAACAATTGCAGCTTCCACTGCTCTACATCACTCTAATAGGGACTGTGTCACCTTATCCGACTCTCCAGCACTCAATCTGACCCATGAAAATCCTCCTAGCGTTGCCTCTTGGCCCTGCGTTAGCTCTGCGAGCCTTTGCGCACCTACTGAAGCTTCTATGTCAGCCTTTAGACCCCCTACGTCACCCACGTTGGCCTCTTCTAGCTCTGTGCAGATCCCAGTTGCCTCTGCGTAGCACCCAGCTGCCTCTGTGTCAACCTCTCCAAGCTCTGCGCTGTCCCTTTGGTACTAACTTTGCCTCTCTGCAATGTATTCACTACCCCTCGTTGTTGATCACTAATTCACTTTTGCTTAACAACCCCGCTCTAGCAAAATGAATGACTGATCACTCTGGTGTATTCTACAACTGACCCTCAAGCCTCCTCTTATACTTTTCTCGTTGGTCCATCAACAGCCGAGATTAAATCTCTAATCAACGACTAAGATTAGATTTGGCTTGATCCATGACTTTTGGAACCTTCTAACCCAGTTTTATATTCATACCCACTAATATTTTATTTTTCCCAAGTTTAGACTTAAGAACTCCATTAAAAATATTAATTATTTTAATATCTCCCAAACTAGTAAGAATCTGCCCAAACCATTTCTCTGTGTGTGTGTCTACATGTCATGTTTTGTGGGCTCTACATGCCTCGTGTCAGACACTAGAATTTGTGTGTCTTGCGCGTCCCATGTCCCCGTGTCTGATGACTTATCTTACAACCTAAGTAACATGACACGTCCAACACGAGTTGACAAACAGGACATGAGTTTGACTAGTGTTGCACACTATTGACATATGTAACTAGGTTCAGTCTTCATAATGTAATCTTGATTTTATGTATTTGTTGTAAAAGAGAAAAGAAAAAAATATTATTATTATTTTTAGCATAGGTTTCGTCAATTTATTTATAGGTGAAGCAACAATTGTGTGCTTCTAGGGCTTTGTCCTAGAGTCGAAGAAGTCGTTATATGTAAAATACTCTATTGGGCATTATGTATCAAGTCAAAAGAATTTATGTAAGTCAAATTTGTGTCATAAAGTTCCTCCAAGACCAAGCCGGCCTGCAAAAAGTTAAGTCAACCTACAATGATGAAGTCGGCCTAATTAGGGCCCCCTAGAAGCCTATATATAAGATGACACTCAACCTCATTTGGAGATTGTTGACCTCTACTGTTCAACTACCCATGCAGTACCCCCCCTTTTTCTTCGCAAAAAGGGGCAGCACCTGATCAGCGTGTCCATGCCATCCTGCAGTCATCAGCAGCTTGATCAATCTAATTGTAAACCCAGTCTGCATGTATTAATTGTAAATAATCCTAGCAGATATGAGTCGTGTTTCTAAATTTCCTAGGTGGACCTAACTTTCTAATGATAATTTATGTCCCGGAAGGTTTTTCGTCTCACCGATCCACGGATCGGCAGAGTTTTCCTTCAAAACCTGACCCCAAAGCCGGGATGCATTTTGTTATTAGAACTTTAGGAGAATCCTAGTGTGTTAACCTGCTAGATTATAGTTGTGTCGCAGAACTGGGTGATTTGTGAGGGTCTATGTTAAAGGGGTTTTTTTCCCTTAAGATG